>OY804595.1:10710013-11009946 GCA_963680895.1 Fragum sueziense | reverse complement strand
AAAGGTCAAGGTCACAGTTGGACTTTGTTTAAAATCCGTTTCCATGCTCTAAGTCAAGAACATTTTGACCTATAGCACTTTTTCAGTGACAAGGCCTAGTGGGGGGTATTCGTCCGCTTTGCGACAGTTCTAGTTTGGGAATTGGTTGGGGAACTCATGTCAGCGATATTGGGCCATCATGGTCCTCTTGTTTATGTTTTACTATTACATTGTATTACAGTAACTATCACACATTATTATCATACGCCTGGAGGCGGTTGTATATTGGCGTCATCTTCCCCGTCTATCCATCCGTCCGTACGTACTCACGTCCTCTTTTCTTGTCAACGCAATTCGTTCCAAGATTCTAGCTGGATCTTTTTGAAACTTGGTCAATGTTATCTCCTCAATTGGTAGATGTGCATGAAGGAAGGATTTTATGGTTCATTGATTTTTTCCCGAGTTATGCCCCCTTAAAACTTTGTCTCTTGGGCAGCATATATTGTGACCATGGCACTCTTGTTATTATTATTGTTTTCAGTTAAACATGTTTTAAAATACTGTTGACTGTACATATCTAATTAAAGCAATGGGCATAAACAGATTCAAATATTTTTCTTGGTGTTTAGCTATTCAATACCGGAAAAAGCAATCTTAATGGTCCCTACTAACATTTTGACGACAGAAGCATGTGGCACAACAGCAACATCAATTGCAGAAGTTCTTCTTTTAACCCATTACCAAACGATAAAATTTTAGCGTGATCTAAATTGAAAGATCTTGCAGACGACAATTTCAAGTGAATGAAATTTCACTTTTTCGGTCTTTTTACATAGAAAACATTGTGGGAAATGAAGAAATTGCTTGTTCAAGCAATTTCTTCATTTTCCACGATGTTTTCTAAAGCCTTTATCTCTTGGGGAGTCAAAAAGAGTCACTGTGTGGTAATGGGTTAATATGTGACTGATCTGAATTTGGTGTGAAGCTTAGAATGTGTACTAATGCCATCTTTTAACAGCATCTGATAAAAAAGTTATTGATTAGCAAACAAAAAGAACATCTTTAGCAAAAGTGAATTTTGTCTCGTATGTGACATGAAAAGTAATGAGGTAAGAACAGGAAGACTAGCAATTTATTCCTTTGCCTCAATGTATCCTTAAATCGTTACTATAACCCATCACCAAACGATAAAATTTAGACTGATCCAAATTCAAAGATGTTGCATTCGACAATTAAAACTGAACGAAATATTACATTTTTATATCTTGTTAAGAAAATATTGTGGGATATGAAGAAGTTGCCTGTCACAAGCAATTTCTTCATTAACCACGATCTTTTCCAAAGCCATTATCTTGTGGCGAGTCAAAAAGAATCACTGTGTGGTAATAGGATAAGGGAACTGAAAGTCGGTTTTTAAGGCCGACTATTTACCCGTATCTTGGCCTATCCACGGAACTCATTCAGTCAGTTGTATATCCCACAGATATATTGATGTGAACCATCACACTAAAAATGACGTGGAAAATGTCACTGCTTTTCAACAAAAACCTCGTAACTGCAGCTTAAAACAAGCTGCAGTTACGAGGTTTCGTTGAAAAGTGACCATGTGACGCGAAATACGCAGACTGGCTAGGGACGGTACTTCTCGCTCTAACATAATTTTCTGAAGCTCACCGTGGGGATTCACGTGACACCACAAATGCAGAAATTCTGCAATAATTATGATGTGTGAACGATTTGGAGTTGGGGGTTTAAAGTCCGCATATCTTGGAGTAGATCTCACAGACTTTACACTTTAACCCACGATCATCGAGTTTCAAGCAGGCTGTTTACACACGGCGCCTACGGCTAGCCACAGCACATTGGTTTTTACTCTCACGTGTTCCCATTTATACACCTGGGTGAGGAGGAGCAAAGTGGGGCTAATTATTTTGCTCAGAAAAAATCCCATGTCACTGGCAGGATTTGAACTAGGGACCCTTCGATCCCAAAGCCCGCGTCCTACCACTAGACCACAGCGCTCCACAAAGAAAACAGTTGCGTACAGAGAAAGCGGAAACTTATCAGCGATTAGGTGAAGGTGGTAGATTTTTCAAAAATCAGCTGATAAAAAAGTTATTGATGACCTTACAATTTTAGAAGATCTACCGTATCCATGTAATTATTGGCATTTTCCCACATCAGGGGCCTGTTTCATCAAAACATTTAAGAAGCATTTTTGACTTACCAACGTCTTAAATATCGGTTAAAACAACAACCGCATAACACAGGTCTTGATAGAATGGTGATACGCGTTTCTTGCCCTAAACTTGTCGTAAGTCATCGGTAAGTCAAAAATACGTCTTAAATGTTTTGATGAAACAGGCCCCTGCTCCAAACGGAATTCAAATTGCTCAAGGTTTAAAAAACAGTTACTATATTGGTGATTTTCTGAAATTATTGAGTCATACGATTCCCCGCCACGGAAAATGTCATTACACTTCATTTTCCACTTACATCGCAACGTCGCATTGCTCACATCTGCTTATTTTGATCAGCTTCTCGAAATTTGATTTCATGGTCTTTTCACTGTCCCTTTTAGCTTGAAGGCCACATTTATATTTTCAAAATGTTTGGATAAATTATTGCAGACGGTGGTCATGGATAGTTAATCCATTCCCAAACAGCAGAAAGGATAGCTCCTATTTGATACCTGCTGCAAATGACAGATTGATTAAGATATAATTTATGTACATTATAGCATAGAAAATGTTGAGGCAAAAGAAGAAAATGCTGATCATCAGCATTTTCTTCTTTTGTCTCAATATTTTGTCAAGCATTTTCTGTTAGGGACGTGAAAACAATGTGTTGTTTGGGAAAGGGTTAATACCTTTAATTTACTAATAATGCAATACTGAAAGCTGTTGCAGACGATCAACTGATTGTTCAAAAAATGTCGAAATACACGGAAATGGAAAGGACTTAAATGCGGCCATGGAACTAATACCATTTTTCATATGGGCGGATCAAGATGGGGTTGGGGATGGGGGTTCGGACCCCCCTGGCATTGGCCGAATTTTGACTATATATCGTTAGTATAACGTTACATGTTTAACACATTTAAAGCCACCATTTTGACCTGGAGCCCCTGGAAAATCCTGGAGGGCTTGGACCCCCCCCCCCCCCCCCCTGGAAAAAAATCCTTGATCCACCCTTGTTCCATTCCTTCTTTTTCCAACTCAATTTTCTACGGATTTTCCTAAACCCATATATGCTTAATAACATAATTCTTGCAGGCAGTTATGCGTTAACCCGAAACGGTCTTTTTTCTATTGTGTAGTTTTGACGCACGAGTCGTGCATGTATATTCTGTTTTTATTCGGGAGACAGGGCGGAGCCTAGTAAACGGTTCATTCCATTTAAGCTTGGGGAGAAACAGCCTTCTCGATTAGCGGTAAATCGTCGGTATCATTGCAAAACATTATAACTACAGCGTGAATCAATCTGTAGTTACGAGGTTTTATGACAACACATTGAACAATCGCACATTCTTTCAATTTCGAAATATGTTCATGCTCGTGCCGCACGTTTTTCTCTTCTATCAACCAAGGTATCGAGTAGCAAACTCGTCGAATAACCTCTTTACTTAGCCACACCCTCTCAGGTGAATAAAAACGGAATATAAATGGCGTTTTTATTATGGCAACATATGCGCATTTGCTTGTTTGATTAAATTTAGTGTGCAGAATGTTTATACTTCACTGAATTAGGAAATTAAGGTGTGCACAGTCAGTTGATTTCTGCATAGCCTTGCGATACTCTGCATGCATAGGGTGAATGAAGTCATGGTTTCGAAAAGGGTACGCAAAGTGAGAAAGAACAATCTTGAACAAAAAACAAAATGAAAACATAGAATAATTAGCCAGATGGCAAATCGACTGGTCGAAAAAGATAAGATACGTCAAACTTTTGGCTTGTTTAGGAAGAAATATCGTATTGCCCCCAACCCTCCGCACTCCCGTCCCCTCCCTGGTCTTCCCCAACAAAAATGGGGTCCTTTCGCGCAACAAATAGAAATTGATTAGGAAAACGCCGAGAAAATGGAAATTGATGATAAGCAGCCTTTTTTGTGTAAACATTTTTTGCGTGTCTTGTAGAAATCAATGTGGGAAATGAGGGCATTGCTTGAAACATGTACAAGCCAATTCTTTCTTCGGAATGTTTTCTCATGCCCTCCTATTGATGCTATTTTGTGAGACCGACATAATGAGCACTGTCAATAAGACTAGACCCGACCGAGAAAATGCTGTTTGTTTTTGTTTGTTTTGTTTTGTTTTTTTTTTTTTTTTTTTTTTTGTTTTTTTTTTTTTTGTTTTTTTTTTTTGGTTGTTGTTGTTGTTGTTGTTGTTTTTAATATATATTTTGCTGCTTTTCAACAAAAACCTCATAACTGCAGTCTAAAATAAACCGCAATTATGAGGTTTTTGTTTAACCCTTTCCCAAACAAGGCATGGTTTTGACGTCCCTAATAGAAAAAGGACTGGGAAAATATTGAAATAAAAGAAGAAACTGCTGATTACCAGCAGTTTCTCCTTTTGTCTCAATATTTTCTGTGCCATTTTTACACAAATCCTATCTTTAAGGTTTACGAACTGAGAATGAAAACACAACTTTCTAGCCATAGGAAATGCATCAAATTACACACACTTGTAAATACACTTCGCATAAGTTGATTCACCATTAGTACGGTGCGTTGTGTAATTCTGTTTGATGTAAGTGAAAGAGGTTTAAATCAAATGGATTCGTAAATAGGATAAGTAGACATCACCAAAAAAGTTTGATGGACAGCCGTGGGCCTTATGATGAACTTTATATACTCAGCAAAAGAGATAACGCATCACTTTTTAAAATTGCATAACTTCTTTATTGTCAAAGATTTAGATTTATAATTTGACAAATGTTTATCCCACAAGATTCTGCACTCATTCATAAAACTATTTCTAAGTTTTATTTCTTATGTGACCGCGTCATACCAAAGGGGGCCCAAAACAGTTTTTCGGCTCCTGTAACTTGTGATCTCTTTCAATCATTTTTGTTTGAATTGATTTTGAAAGCTGGTTTATTGTGAAATTAAAGTCTGAAAAAATCAATTTTCTATCTAACAAAACAATGGCTGTTCCGGGACAACGTAGCTCGCATAGAGGCACCTTTTTGAAAGAAAATGTCAATTCTTCAAGGTCAAGGTCACAAGGTCAAATTTTATAAAGTCAGGTGAAAGGTCTTGTTGGGGCTTGTCTATGTGTGAAATATCAAGACTGCATCTTATACAGTTCATAAGATATAGACCGATACGTTTTTGCCTACGTAACCTACGTCGCCGTCGACGCCATCAATGACACCAACGGCACTAGTGATGTAACAATGCCTCTGTGGGAATACATTACGCGCCCATAAAAATGTTAAAGCCGTCGTATTGTTTTTTTGAAGGGTAACTTTTATAAACAGAAATTCTTTCAGCCAATGCAAAAGGTTTGAAAGTTATGCGTGAATTTTCCATTTTAATCAAATTTCAGACTTTATGAATTTTAGAATTAAGGGTGTCCTTATTTTAAAAAAGTTCAATATTTTACAAGATACTGTAACATTTACTATGAAATTTCATAGATCTCTTATCAAATGGTGGTAGTCAGCATGTGCAAATTTTGAAGATATTCTGTAGATTCGTTAAAAAAATATTAACAAAGATCTGAGTGATGCGTTAGTAGTTTTGCCGAGTATATATGACGTCATAAAAGTTTTGTTTTTATTTAACGCGCTCTTCTTTAGTTTCCCCATATAATTTCGTGTTCACCTAATTATCACATCAATGGAAACTTTTATGATATGTTGTCCGTATCTGATCTCCCCATATTACATATTTGTTGATTGATTGAAGCAGAAAATCCTGAGTTATCTGCCCTTGAATGTAAAAAAATAAGTGCTTTGTCTTTTTGTTCACTATACCATCTACAAATTTTGAAACGTCTTGACAAAACCTTGATAAAACATTGGTCATGACAAGACCTTGCATGGATGTATCTTTCAGCTTGAATCTCACATCTAGAGTTATGTGCCCTTGAAATTGACAAAAACTACCGTTTTTCACTCTATCTTCGCCATAATAGCAACAAATGTTGACCAATTATAGCAAAACTTTTTACAAAATGTTGGTGACTGTAGGACTTTGCTTCAGATATTCAACCACGTTTTCTCTATAATTACCACAAATATTGATCAATTATGACAAAACTGTGATTCTATTTAGCTTGATCGGACGCAAACAGTCGGAGTTATGTGCCCTTGAATTTAACAAAATAACAGGTCTAAACTTTCTGTTGCTTCTTAAATCCACAAAATTTATGGACGAATTGAGCGAAATTTTGGACAGAAATTTGGGTACTATAAGACCTTGCATCAGTGTGATTTTTAGTTTGATCGAAACGTAACATCCTGAGTTATAAACCATTGAATTTGACTAAATTCGCTTTTTGGTCTTGTTGTTACTATAACAGCCAACACTATTGACTAATTAAGACGAAATTTGGAAGAAATCTTGGTGACCGTGGGATCTTGCTTAAGAGCGATTTTTAGCTTGATTGGAATCAAGCATTCAGAGTTATGTGTCTTAGTTTAGACAAAATTGCATATACGGCTTTATTTTAGCCACAAATATTGGTCAATTATATAAAACTTCGCTTTAAGATCTTTCAAACATGTGATTCTTTAGCTTAATTGGAACATCACAGCTAGAGTTATGTGCCATTGAATTTGACAAAATTGCCTTTTCGAGCCACAAATATTTACCAATTTAGACGAAACTTATAAGAAATGGGAAGCTTGCGTAAGGGCGATTGTTAGCTTGATCAAAATCAAACATTCAGAATAATTTGCTCTTGAAATTTTACAAATTTGCATTTTCAGCATTTTTTCAGTGTAACAGCCACGCATATTGACTAATAAAAAGAAAACATTATCATACATTATGTTGATGACTATAAAATCTTGCATCAGTGAAATTTTCGTCTGAATAGCAATGTAACGTCTAGAGTAATGTGCCATTGAATTTTTCAAAATAACCGCTTTCAATAAAATTTTGACAAAATGTTGGGGACCATCTGATCTTGCATAATATTATGTGCATTTTTATTGATCGGAATCACACATCTAAAGTTAATATAGGCCTAGAATGTGAAGTTGCCTTTTTTTTACTTTTCTTTCACTATAATAGCTACATATATAAACCAATCAAAACAAAACTTTACTGAATTGTTCGTGCATGTTTTGTCATTGACCCGTTTAATGTTCTGATTCATAAAGTTCAGTTTATTGAATAAGCTAGTATTGTCCAGCAAGGTTAACCCGGGACAACTTAATTTTCGTGCGCAAAGTCCGTTAGTTACAACAAAGCCGAAGTGGGGTCATTACATATGCAGATGTTCCGGGTTAATCTTGCTGGACAATATAATGGCCAAAACGTTATATAAACAAAACACAATTATTTACCCCACCACCACTTTCTTCCTCTGTGATTTGGTTATGCGCATTTTTAAATGTCATGAGATTTAGTTTTTCATCAAGGTCTAGCCTTTGTCTTACATTTTGTGGGACCTAGATTATTATTAATGCAATATGTATCTTGAGCTCTACGTGGATTTTTTTTCGTCTGATAGAATAAAACACCACGATTTCCCCACCACCCAATCTTTTTCTCTCTATTGCAGTCTTAGTACAATACACAATGTCACGATTTTTTGTTTTTCTATATTTTCCGGCCTTTGGCTAATATTCTGTGACAATTCAATTATTACAAATGCAATATCTCGAGCTCTAACTCGAATTAGAGCTTTTTGAGCTTTGTTTTTAGAGCAACCTCTAAATATGTAAATTGCCGAAAAATAATTATGACAATCGGTGTGTACTATTCCTGTAAATGTACATGTAAAATTTTATAAAGGTTTGATGATTATTAAAAAAGTTATGCCCATTTGTAAAATTACGGGTTCAAAATTTTGTAAATTTAAGTCACCATTTTTCCTATTATTTTTAATTTTACAGCTGTCCATCAAAGTAAAATGATTAGAGCAATGTCTTCAGATCATGAAAACGTATGATGGAAACCTCTTTCACTTACATCAAGCAGAACCTAAAAAATGGACATAACGCACCATACTACATGCCGGATTTCAAAATTATGCTTCAATAAGAAAATGATTTACAAATATTATTTTACTCTATATTCATATGCAAGGGAGGTAATTTTTAACATTTTTGTCAAATATTTCCATAAGTAGGGCCTATGCATTAATTCAAAATTCTAAACCATACAAAATGCTTATGTTTGTATTTGGAATAGAAATGTAAGAAATTTTAGAAATTACTGGCACTTTTCAAATTTCGCCTCTGGCTCTGTATTTCATTCTCAGTTCGTAAGCCTTAATAACATCCTCCATTTTGTCATTTGTGGCAGTTTTTGAAGTGAATCACCCTAAAATTTTGTCGTTTGGGAAAGGGTTAAAAGCGTCGGGTAACTCCTTCTTATTGTAATTTTTCTTTCAAAACTAACAGTCTCTTGTGGCCAAATCCATGTCATGTTTTGGGAAAAGGATTAAAAAACAGCTTTTAATATGACACATTTATCGTGGTTTCGCGGTAGTTTTATATTGATTGGGGAAAAAGAACCAATGAAGATAATTAGAAATATGATGGCAATCATGTCATTTTTTTCTATACAAGGTATAAAGTTACGCGCAGATATGAAAAACAAATCCGCTCTCTGGAAAAAAACTAGTCACGTATTTTTCAAGAGACTACTTTTTCTCTCTTACAGTGTTTTATTTTTTTCATTTTTATTGTGTTGTTCTAGAAATAGAATATGTTGGTGCTTAAAGGTGAATCTAGGCCAATATAAGTTAAGGTAGTCCACCCCTAATGAGATTTGCGCGAGGTCGGAATTATTCGGGCGAAGTCGAAAACGTTTACGACCGCTCCCAAATACGTACAGTAAGGAACGCCGCTCGAAAAAAATCTGATAGTCCCTTTTTTTTCTTTTTGCTCAACTGAGCACGTAGTGCTCGAGGTGAGGAATTGTGATCGGTCCGGCGTCCGTCTGTCCGTCCGTCTGTCCGTCAACTTTTTTTTTTAAAAAAAAACCCTTCTCCTCTTAAAGTAGTAGGCAGAATTCAACCAAATTTCATACATATCATCTTTGGGTCATCCTTTTTCAAAATACTTCAAAGAATTTGAATCAGGGCCAGAGTGGGGTCCAGAAGTAGGTCACTCTAGGTCAAATCTTCTTTTTGCTCCAGGGGCCATGATTTTTGTACAATCATTGTGAAAATTGGCCAGAGTGTTTGTCTTGATGATGTGAAGGACGTTTAAAAATGTAGGTCATGCTTGGTCAAAAACTAGGTCACTAGGTCAAATATCAGTTGACACTCATTTTGTTAAACACCGCTTAAGTCGAAATTATGCATAAATCGAAGTTAAAATGCGCCGTCCTCGTGATTTGAATTTAAAATAATTTTGAGATAAATATAGGCATATCCATTGAAATATAGTAGGAAAAAGAAAGAAAACACTCGTTCCGAAAATTGTCTTTATCTAGAAGTGAAATGACGTTCACTACGACTTCGACACTTCGATACTTCGATATTTCAGACACCAGAACAACAAAGGTGCAGCAATAGTTTGCATAATTATAGTTTTGTAGTACATTGCATCTTGTATGGCCAAAAAGAAAAGCATTTAGCGCTGTTTTTTTTTTTTTTTTGTTTTTTTTTTTTTTTCTTTCTTTCTTTTTTTTAATAACTCCGCCAAGGACCATTCACTTTACTTGAAACGGAAAAATTGGATAGCTCTAAAAAGATACAACGGAACTAACGAAATTAGATGCGAATTTCAAATTCGGATTGACATTTATACGATAGTCCCTTTTCGTTTGCTGGGTTATATAACATGGTTCAATAAACCACAGGGTTTAGACATAATTAGGACCAAAGCACCGTGTAATCTCAGTCTGCAAGGTCTAAAAGATAAAATAATTGATATGGGCATAATCAATATCGCCTGTCATCAGGTATCTTTCTGTCGACCTGTTTCATTTAATCTTTAACGTTAGGAATTAATTGGGTCTTTCCTCGTGCACTTTCTCAAGTGCTTATTTACACAATACTGAACTATTGATTGATTGATTGCTTGTTTGATTGGACTTTCAAAACGCCACAGTCCACATCATTTCGTATATAATGGCGGTGGCTAGATCTCCTCAACATGGTTTGCTGGCATTACACCAGTTTTAGCACTGCCACAACATCTTATTCAAACTGCATTTAACTCACTGCTTACGGGAATGCAACTTATATGATTCATAAATTATTCTTCCTTTGGTGGAAGATAAATGATTTATGTCGAAATTAATGTCAGAAAGGATAATGGCCGATGCAGGATTTGCAACGACGACCCCACACTACAGGAAACTCCAAGACAACTTGTTTATCCATTTCAGTCAGCAAGATAAAGTCAATATTTTTGGTGATCAGGTATTTTTCTATCGATCGCTGGAGGTAATAAATAATTGTTTTTGTCCACTTTAAATTTCCGCGTACTGAAACATTGCCGTCGGATAAACTCATGAAACTTGTTTATACCGTTCTGAAACGGCACAATAGCAATGAATTTAGTGCTAAAGATAGACTTGGTCCACTATTCTGTTTTGAACGCCAAAATCAGGTCTTGTTTGGGAAGCGGTGGAGCTGTAGTTACGACAATTGGTACCCTTTCAAAAAACTTTTCCATCAATGTTTTCTTTGCTTTTAAAATATTCACTAGACCAGTCTACAAGTTTGTGGTTCGGAAAAGTGATAATTATTGTCGATATTATAGTTCACTTGTCTAGTTCTCACGTTTTTTTCTAAAAAGTTCTATCTTAGCACGTCGTTAGGTAATTGCTTCACATGTACAACAAAATTATTTCGCTCATTAGAGCCAAGCCCACATGATCCTTTCCCGAACAAGATTCAAGAGCTTTGCATCCCTAATCAAGGGCGAATCCAGAAATTTTTTCCAGGGTGGTCCAAGCCTTAGATTTTTTCCAGGGGGGGGGGGGGGGTCTAAGCTCAAATTATCGCTTAAAATGTAATAAATATGTAACGTTACACTAAATTTATATAGTCAAAATTTAATTTTCGGCCAATGCCGGGGGTGGGGGGTGGGAGGGGTCCGGACACCCCCTTCCGACCCCCGCTCTAGATCCGCCCATGCTAATAGTAAATGCTTTGGAAATAGCCTGGTCAAACTAAAACTGGAGCAGGTGCAACCAGGACTAAATTATACCAGAAATGAAACATATGCTATTCTACTCAGGAAGTATCTACCTTTTAATAGAATTAGATTCTATTAGATTCCAATACTTAAGGTCCTTTCACTTATGAGTCTGTTTTAGTCTGTACCCACAGAACGCACTTCCGAGGCAAAGACGATGGGTTTTTGGGAAATCAACATTGTATGCATGAACATTATTACTAAAAATAGTCACAAATCGACATTATTAAAACGAGGCTTCCTAAATATGTGGAGAAAACTATGACGACGCACGTGCATTCAATATACAGCGATAAAGAGCACGTGCATTCAATATTAAAACGCATTTGAATCGAGATTATTGTTACCAAACGCTTTGGAATTGAGAGTATGTTACTAAAAAATAACAAATACTAAACGTTTGAGCGGTGTTTAAAGACTCCAAGGACGACTTTCGGAGGCTGTTGTGTGCGGGAGGGGGGGTCTTAGATGAAATAACCTAATTGATCCAAGACTTCCATCCCTGGCAAAGGAAATCAGTGGTGATGTACCCTCTTCAATCACCAGGTGTCATCCATGGCAACTTAAAGTGACGAAGGATACCCTCCTCAATTTCCGTTACCACGGATAACACCCTAAATTGTACGATGTGTTGGATATCTAATGACATATGGAATACCTGAATGTAAATAATTTATCATGTCCTCTCTTTTGATAGTGGTAATATTCAATCAAATCGAGTCGCCGTAAACATTTCAAAAAGACATATTTTAAACTGTCCGTACTTCGTCGTTTAATCCATAGATTTTGGGGGATTGTTTCACAAATCAGGGTAAATCAAAGCCTAAATTCTCGTCAGTCTGTATTTCGTTGGTACGTCCGAAAATGCTGTAACTACAGAATGAATTATACTGCATCTTAAAATGCAACACACTATGTGATATAGGTTATGCGTACATGTAAGCTTTGATCTAGTAAAATGGCTTCTGGCGCATGGGACTAACATGGATTTAGATTAGTCGTACCTACATTAAGCCGCGTTCCCATTGCCGACCAAATCAACTCGATCAATTCGATCGCCTAAATTCCCCGATCAAACCCGATTAAACTCGATCAAATGTATTAACTCGTCCCGATCACTCTTGCCGACCAAGCTCTATCAGTACTCGATCGCTTGATCGAGCTTGATCGAGTTGGTTTAGTCGGCAATGGGAACCCGCCTTTATACAATCGACACTCGTTATCTCGACATCGGATGAGTCGAATTTCCGCTTAAGTCGAAGTGAAAGTCTGGTCCCGTCATTGAAACAATGTAGTTTCGAAATAAACATAGCCATTGAAATTTAGTAGGAAAAGGATAGAAATTGCTCGTTCGGGCAATTTATTTCCTTTTTTACTATATTTTAATTTGGAACGCATTTGTTGAACAACATAAATGGCCAAATGTCATTTAAGTCGAAAACTTAGTGTAATTGGATCAGTCAAACTCTGGATATGTCGATTTATTTTGGCTGTCCCTTTGACTTCGACACAACGAGTGTCGACTGTAGTTTGATGATTGCCAACGCTAATCTATAATACCTGTAACATTCTATGCAACATGTAAATGTAACAATTTAACCTAGTCCACCCTTAATGAGATTCGCGCGACGTCGGAATTTTTCATGCCTATCGAAACCTATTTAGGCGACGTCGTAAACATTCGGCGGCAGATTCCGACGTTGCATGAATCTCATTAGGAATGGAGTTCCTTAAATATAGCAATGCGGGTCCTGAACAGACTAATGGAATTAGTCTTTCATATGTTGGAGTCATTGTTAGTTTTATGAACGCTCTTTTCAAGAGCAAGTCCAATTAACGTCGTATTCGCTTATCCTTTTCGAAATAGGATAAGATTTTAACGTCTCCAAAGAGCAGTTTTTAGAATTGAGAGAAAATAATATAAGATAACATACTGATGGTTCAGCAGTTTCTCTTTGGCCTCCATAGTTTCCACAATGCATGTACATCAAATATTGGGCGATTATATTTTAGATTTTGTCGTATGGGAAATGATTATATTTTCTGATGCGGTCGATGAACTTGGAGATAGATTTTAACTAATTGAGAACGATTTTGTCCAGTTTGCCATGACGTAATCTCGGAAAAAAATAATATTTCGTGGGTGTTGTTATAAAACCTCGTATCTACTGCTTGATTCAAGCCGTAGTTACGAGATTTTATAACAACACTGACGGTTTATCGAAAAAAAACGTTAAACCAAATCTATTTTTAGCACAAAATCCATTGCTATTTGAGACTACCATTATTTACTTTTCTTTCTTTTTTTCTCTACATTGATTTACTTTGCCGACTCTAATGTTGTCATTCACATAACAGGACAGAAAACATTGATGACAAAGGATAAATAATATTAAGTATTTCCTTCTTTTCCCTTCACTCCTTAACCAATCTTTCCTTATTACGTGCGTCAAAGAGCCTCATTGTTAAGAAAAGGGTTAAGATGATATTGAATAAACAAAGAAAGCCTGTAGATTTGATTTTGTAATCAATTCAGTTGACTTTTTATCTGTTTTTGGCATTCGTCGGTTAGATTTAAGTCCTTTCTAAACAATGAACTTTAAGACAGGTTTATAGTGAAAAGTGTTCATATAATAATTCCTTTAAATCAAAAAATAAATGTCTGCAAAATCACAAAATATGTGCCATGCGTAATGAACATAATAATGGAAAGCTTGGGCCACTTGTCAAGTTTAGACCATTTGAGAAATCATACTATAATTTGAGCAACGTTTGTCTGTTTGTCTGTTTGTCTGTTTGTTCCCCTACTCCTCCCAGGTCCTTGGGCCGATCTTCACCAAACTTGGAGGGAAGGTGGAGGGCGGCCCCGGATATTAGCTTGAGGGGTTCATTTTTTGAAAGGTCAAGGTCATCGAGGTCAAAGGTCAAATTTATCGTTTTTACGGGTTACGGGATTGCTTACGGGTTACGGGACGGGTTTAGGTGGAGTGCAGCCCCGGATAGGTCAAGGTCATCGAGGTCAAAGGTCAACCCCGGATAGGTCAAGGTCATCGAGGTCAAAGGTCAAATTTCGAGACGGGTAAAATTGCTAGTAATTTAAAAAGCGGGTAAGTGAAGTCACCTAACCGTACGTTCTAAAACACCAAAAGTACTGTAGGAATTTCCTACATCACGAGGATGAAACGCGACTTATGTCTTAAATCTACAAGTGTATCATTAAACGAAGATACGAGCCATGAACTGAAAAAAAGCCCTTTAAGGCTTTTGAGTCCGACATGGTTCCAGATCAGCCTGCGTATACACGTACAAGAACCATGTTGTTCTCCCGTAGCTTCTTTATGACCTGTAGCAACCATGAGAGAGTGGCGGATCCCTGTCTAACATTACTTGGTCAGAGGATGATCTTGAACGTTGTTGTCTAAAATGCTATAGGGGACCTTTTTCCAGATCCTGGCTCATACGTATTTAAAGAAGTATTTGATGAACCTGGTATTGTCCTAGTTATCTGGACATACGATAAATTGCTTCGCCGATGCATCGTACTAGTACATGTACTATTTTTTCTTATTACTTTTTCTTATTCTTTATTTAAAATCTATCTTTTTGATCAAGTAGATCTAATTGTCCTGATGTCGCAGACGACAATTTCATGTGAATGAAATTATACATTTTTTGTCTTTTTGGGGAAGGAAACAATGTGGGATATTAAGAATTCGCTTGTCACAAGCGAATTCTTCATTTTCCACAATGTTTCCCTAAGCTTTTATCTTGTAGGTTGTCAAAAAGCGTCAATACATGGTAATTGGTTACTATGTACATGTATATTGACTGTTTAAGGTTCTGAATATTTAAAAGAAAAAATGCTCAAGGACAATGAGAATAGATAATTGTTTTACCCTTTCCCAAACAATTCAACAGTTTTGAGTCTTAATGGAAGTAATCTTTTCATTTAAAATATACTGAGATAAATGAAAGTGAAAATGTGATAACATTAAACAAGAACTTTGATAATCTTTTTCTGTCGATATTTCTATACTTTATCTAATCTACAGATATTCTTTTTTACCACAATTTTCGCAATCGGCAACAGTCTTCTATTTGGGTCTGTAAAATTGTATCTGTTAATAAATTTGTCGTTAAAAAGGGTTTGAACATGATCATAGGAACTCATTGTAGAAAACAATGGAAATCAATAACTCTTGAAAAGTGTATACCAATGAAAACGCTGATCTATAAGTGATTGAAAGTAAACAATCCCTTTCCCAACTAATACCTTATTTTGGTGATGAAATCAGAGTGAAATTGGGAAATCATAGCGACAAGAGAAGAAAATGCTGATAACCGACAATTTCCCTTTTGTCTCAATATTTTATTGGTTGTATTGTAAACAAATGATCTCTTTATCAGCATATAACGTGTCGTTCACAGTAGGCCTACTTAGCTTTTTTTTTAAATAGGGAACGATTTTATCCAATTATCTGTGACGTAATTTCGGACAAACAAATTGAATCAAACTGTAGTTACGAGATTTTAAAACAACACTGACGGTTTATCAAAACATAACGGTAAGCCCATTTTATTTTAGCACAAAATTCATTGCCATTCGAAAGTCTTAAATTTTGTCGTTTGGTAAAGGCGTGCATACTGGTTAATCTTTTCGCAATTATAATGAATTTCTACCTGGGGCTAGAAAAATAAGTGTAAACCCATTACCAAACGACACAATTTTAGGGCGGTCCAATTTGAAAGATCCTGCAAACGACAATTTCAAGATGATGAAATTTAAAAAATCTCCATTTAGGGTTAGAAAACATTGTGGAAAATGAAGAAATTGCTTGTCACAAGCAATTTCTTCATTTTCTACAATGCTTTCCGAAGTATTTTCTTATGAGAAAGTCAAAATGCGTCACTGTGCAGTAATGGGTTAAGGGCACGTCACATACGATTCCACGTCCACATCACGTCCAAAATACGTTGCACTGCGGACATTATTTTGACGTGCTCCGGCCGTGATGCGGACACAGAATTGTATATGTGACCAGGCCTTTAGGCCCATTGACATACGACGACGCGTCCATGTAGCGTCCACGTTACGTCCAAAATTATACTGCTCGGATCCTCTGTTTTAGACGTGCTCCGGTCGTGTGGTGGACGAGGAATAGTGTATGTGATAAGTCCTTTAGTAAATGAGAGCCTATGAAAATAAATGTAAAGTAGAACTGGGACTGTAGCATTTCAACCAACTATCATTGAACATTGAACATTGAACATTTTATTATACATGTATATAAGGCCACCGGCCCAAAATACAAAGGAAACATTTAACATAATAAACAATTTAAGACAATACAAATTCAAGCATTATATAATATAAATGTTTCATAAATTAACCATTCCTAAACACGAAATTTTAGACTGTCTTTATTACAAAGGGCACTATATAGACGTTAATAGTCGTTATTTTAATAGAGTCAATGCATTAGTGCCTTTAATGATACGCCTACAAGAAGTTTCCGACCACATTGGGGAAACGAAATGTGCTGATTTTCGGCATCTTTCTTTCCCCCAATGGTCTCGGTAATGCATCCCTTCAAATAGTAACCCAAACACAGTGATTGTTTAGGAACTGGTTAATATCAATGTTGATATGCCCTTGGTATACCTCACGATAATTGAGCTGCCAGAGCATCACAGCTTGTTGGCAGGCTGTTCTTGAAACACGGTTGTCTCAAATGCTTTAGGTCACCTTTTCACAAAATTACCCTTATGTTTTAAAGTCATATAGTAAGTTGTTCTGAATGGATAATTTCAAATGCTATATCAATTTAGAGACTTATCATGTGTATAAATGTGATGAAATGATTGAAAGAAATATTTTGAAACCATTTTCTGGAAAAAAACAATATGGGAAAAGTTGAAAAATCACATTTTTGAGAAAATTTTGCAACTTTTTTTTCAATTCGCCAAAAATTAAGACGGGTGGGTGGGGTAAGATAAATTCAACTATCTTTTTAATTTGCGTGGTAAGTGTGCTGATTTATTGTGTAAAAATAGCTCTTGGTATTATCTTCAAAATATATCCAAAAACAAAAAATATTCAATGGGTAATGTTTAGCCTAATTATGACAAAAATATCTGTATTTTCAAAAAAAATACTAATAATTTCTGGCATATGTTTACATTTAGAACAATAAAATGGTTCATTTGACATTCACCATCACAAAAAGGGGAATGTTTCGCTTTAAAAATTTGATGAAAATTGTAGCATGGGCATTTGGTGCCGCAGAATAAACACAAAATTTGCAAGTCATATGGCCGCTCTCCAAACTTACCTTAACCTATTCCAAAACAAGACTTGGTTCACAAATATAAAAGCTAGGAAAATATTTGCGCAAAAAGTAGGAACTGCAACAAAACAGCATTTTCTCAATGCTATAGATTCTATAGTGCACACAAACATATCTCTTTCTTAATTTGATTTGTGGTCTGCAGCAGCCCTTTTAATGGGGACGATCCCTACTGGGAAAGGATAAGTATATTTCTGGTAAACACACAAACATCGAAGCAAAGTATTTCGTCTTACTTGAAGAAAATGGGATCAAGGAAGTAATATTCAACCTGTATTATTTAACCCTTTCTGAAACGACTAAATTTCAGACTGGTCCTATTTAAAAACTGGTGCAGACCGCTAAATTGAAGGAAAAAAATGATAGAATTGGTGCACAATTTAATTGAGAAAATATTGAAACAAATGGTGAACGTGCTGATTATCAGCATTTTCTTCTTCTGCCCAATGGTTTCCTAAGCATTTTCTATCAGAGACATTAAAACCAGGTCTGTTGTTTGGGAAAGGGTTACTAGACTAGACTGACTAGAGTCGATAATTTTCACACATCCGATATGGTCCCTTTTGGCATGATGGGTCACATATAGATATAATGGCATGTATGACGTAGTAAGATGGCGGTCACGAATTTTGAGCTCTCACAACTTTGACAAATTTTATGGATAAATGGACTATTTGGAACTCTAATTGTGTATTAAATTGTGACAAATAGAGGCGGACTACTCGCTCTAATCAGCGAGCGCGCAATATGTACAATAATCCTTATGGGAAAGAACAAAAAGAAAAGAAAAAAGAGCAGTGATTCCGATTCAAATTTGGAAAAGGCTAAACAAAGGAAAAAAGGGGGTTCCAACGGGGACGCCAATGGACTAAGTTTCAGTGAAGTAGCAGGGATTATTTCGGAAACAAACGCTATTTTGAACTGTGAAGGTAATGCCTTTAGTTTAGATCATTCAGACACCCCTACTTCTGCTCGATCGGAAACCAACCCTGGCTCGTCAGTAAAAGACCCTCCTGCTAGCCCCCATATTGGGCCCAAATCCAATATGGCGACAAACTCATCGCCCATGGCTAACGATATGAATGGTAAATTGGACCTTCTCATTCATGAAATACAAGACTTAAAGAAAAATCAAGCTGGGTTGCGAGATTCACTCGAAAAAAAGATAGATAAACTTCGGACGGACTTAATGGCTGATATAGATTCAAAAATGAGGACGTTGAAAAAGGAAATGGCATCGGACCTGAACAAAGAATCACGGCGGATAGACGACATTTTGAAAAGTGTTCACGACCTCCAAACACGAATGGAGAACGTGGAGATTAACGGTACCGTTGCGCACGGCTCAGGAATGTCGTCTTCAGGAGTTAACCCCCTTGACGACCCTGACCTCACAATTACCGCTAATGGAATCAGCTTTACGGAAGATGAAGACATCATGGAGAAAGCTCGGCTCCTCATTCAAGCGCTTGGGGATGATGTTTATAATGACGTGACCATATCGGATGTTTGCAGACTCCCGTCACGAATTCAAAATAAACCGGGGCTTGTTAAAATAAGTTTCGCGAATCGGGCAGAAAGGGTTCAAGTATTGAGGGAAAAGTCGAACTTGCGTTTCTCGGAGGTATACAAGGACGTTCATTTAAAGAGTGCCAAATCGCACGCAGAGCGCTTAATTGAGTTGAATGCGAAAGCAGTTCTTAAAAAACTTCCGGCTGGGCATAATCTTATAGTTGACTCTAATGGGCGGATTAAAGAAAAACGCGCCAAAAACAATGCCGTTCCCGAAAGTGATTAGGAAAATACCCGGTCCCATAAAACAGTCACTTTTGCCCATCTCAATGTGTGTGGCTGGACCAATAACAATAAGGAATTGCGTAGTGAGATAATTAAGAGCATTGATGCTGATATTGTTTCCATTAATGAGACTCATTTATTAGAGCAAAACGGTATTGAGGTTAATGGATATAATTGGCTTGGATTTAATAGACAAGAGTTACACAAACGCGCGCAAAAAGGTTCTGGTGGTGTCGGATTTCTCATAAAGACTTGGATTAATACAGAATATAATGTGGAAATAATAGATAAAAGCCATGATGGGATTTTGGCATTAAAACTGTCAGACCGTTCTTCTGATTATACGATTCTCCTAGTTTCATGTTATTTGCCCCCTGAAAACTCGCCGTGGGGACGTGATGCACAAGGGTTTTTTGCACATCTATTGTCACTTATATACAGACAGAGTGAATGTGACCACATGCTTCTTGCTGGTGACTTTAATTCGAGAATCGGTAATCTTCAGGATATTTTAACCGATACAGATTTTATTCCGAGCCGGGATATTCTGGACACCGTGAAAAATCAACACGGGTTTGAATTTATAGAATTCCTCATCGAGTCAAGATTTTGTGTTTTAAATGGTAGATCGAAAAAAGACGATTTTACGTCGGTTTCTAGTAAGGGTAAATCAGTAGTGGACTATATCTGTGTGCCGCATGATAACTACAAGGACATGTTTAATTACGAAGTTATTCAATGCCAGTCAATTATAGATCAAAACCAGTTGCACGGTCTACTTGGTCAACGATCACATGTACCGGATCATGCTGTTTTGAAGTCTCGCCTTTATATAAACAGTGCGCAAAGATCACACAAAGATCAGTCAGGTAACAGTTTTCCCTATAAAAACACTAGATATAAACTGAAACAAATTCCCAGGGATTTCATGACTAGCGGTATAGCAGCTCGTGCTTTACAGGACATGATACGGTCGATCGAACTTTGCCGTGAAACGCAGAATGAAATCGATTCTATCTACGAAAATCTCTGCGAAACAATCCTTAACGAACTGGAATCTAGTGTTCCTAAGTACGGTAGCTCATCGAAAACAAATAGGCGGTTTAAAAACCACAAACCATATTGGACCGAGAATTTAACTCAGTTATGGTCAATCTTGCGTGTGAAAGAAAGGGACTTTCTAAAGTGCAATGGAAATCGAAACGCCAAGACTAGGACACGTAGTGAATATAGGTTAGCAAGAGACACGTTCGACAAGGCGTTACGTCAAGCTGAACGTATCTATAGGCGTGCAATGGCTATGGACATTGAAGATATGGCTACCAACAACCCAAACGAGTTCTGGGCCAAAATAAACAGACTTGGGCCGCGAAAAGCCACTTCTATACCCATGGAGGTGATTGATAAAGACGGTAACGTAGTAACGGATAAAACGCGTGTGTATGATACTTGGAAATCTGAATTTTCACAGCTATACAATACGGACGAATCGCTTGACTTCGATCAAGATCACTATTCAATGGCCATCGCTCATAAACAACTGTTAGAATCGAACATGTTAGATCCACTATATACTCCAAATGTGCGTTTAAATCGAAACATATCGATTGAGGAAATTACGCAAACCGTTATGGCTGCGAAATCGAACTCGGCCACAGGCTACGACAATATTCCATATGCTGCTTTGAAGTTTCCACCTGTTATATCCGTGTTAACGAACTTATTCCAGCTTATATTCGACACTAGCATTATTCCGTCATTATGGAGAAAGTCAATTATCTGTCCGCTAGTTAAAGATCAGACTGCTGATAAGCGAGTGCCATTAAATTATCGCGGGATCAGTCTATTGTCGTGTGTCAGTAAATTGTATAGTGCATTTCTGAACAAACGAATAATGAGTTACCTTGAGAATGATAATTTGTTAGCCGATGAACAAAACGGGTTTAGAGCGAAGAGGTCTTGTGAGGATCACATATTTTGTTTAAACGAGATAATACGAAACAATGAAAATGTGTATTCCGCATTTATAGACCTTAAAAAGGCCTTTGATTTTGTCAACAGGGACATGTTGCTCTATAAACTTTTGCTAACAGGTATCGATGGTAAAATGTATAATTCGCTAAAGTCTATATACTCTAGTACTGATTCGTGTGTTCGAGTGAATGATAGACTTACAGGCTGGTTCCCGTGCTCGATAGGTACCAAACAAGGCGACTGTGTTTCACCGACGATGTTTGACATCTTCGTAAACGATCTGGTTACGGAAATTAACGATCTTGATATTGGTGTGAAAATGGGCGATGCACACATTTCTCTTCTCCTATATGCCGATGACATTGTTTTCGTCGCATCGTCTGAAACCGATCTACAGAAAATGCTTGACACTTTAAAAATATGGTGCAGGAAATGGCGCGTACTAATTAATACAACGAAGTCTAAGTGCATGCATTTTAGACCAAGACGGCATAAAAGGACCGAATTTCAGTTTCAGATAGGCGAAAGCCTATTAGAAACCGTTTCCGCCTATAAGTATCTAGGTGTTACTTTTAGTGACAATTTAGACTATTCAGCTCATTGTGAAACTATATCGAAAGCCGCGGGAAGAGCCCTAGGGGGTCTCATATCAAAATTCCATAATATGAAAAACTTTGGATTCAAATCCTATGAAAAACTATATTTTAGCTGCGTTGTGCCGATTTTGGACTACGGGGCCTCCACATGGGGCTTTAAAAATTACAAATGCATCGATAATATACAGAATCGAAGTATGCGTTATTTTTTGGGAGTGCATAGGTTTGCGCCAGTAAGTGCTCTGATCGGAGACACAGGCTGGTTACCCGCTCAATACAGACAATGGTTAAAGTAGTAAGGAAATGCGGATTGTGTTTGCGTAAACTACATAGTTTACACATTTAAGATATCAATAAAACAATTCCGGTTGTTTTCTGATGCCTAGTTTTGGAGAAATTAAGTCCCAAAGTGGTGATATTTTACCTGTAAAATTTTCCGATATTCAGAATTCCTCTAACAGTCGCTTAACTACGATAGGTATGCGTGACGTCAAAAAATGGATTCCGATGGTCAAGGCTTTACATGTTATGATACCGCGTCTAATTATTTTGAAGAAAACAGAATTTGACCCACCATTCAGCTCAAGAATATTTTGTTAAGATTTCTTAGACGAGTAAGAACGAAATAACAGAGGTAGTTTTGGAAAACACACAACTTGTATTAGTGTTACCACTCACAAAAATCGCAAATTTATAGCGATAAAAATCGTCAAGAGGCAAGCGTTTTTTAAAGAAAAGAAAATCAACATTCAGCCGATCGTGTGACTACCACACGCCAATAATCACATTTACAATGAGATTAACACATCGACGCGTGTCACATGATAATGGCATTTACGCATGTTGACAAGTTGTGATAATCCAGTTTGATTGACGATAGGGCGTGTCAGATAGTTAAGAAAGATTCTGATTGGATATTTGGTATAATCTATGAAAGTAGGCGTGACTATTTGAATTAACTAGATTCGGAACGTATGAAAAGCGGTCGATTTGTCTAAAAAGCATAATTTCATTTTGTTTTCTTTGATATTTGATTTGCAGAGATAAGATTTGACGGTAATATGAAATGTTATCTGTCATTGATTGATGTAAATTCCAGTTTTTGTGGGATTTAAATATTAGACCATTCGCTGTTTGCGCTTATGCATTCGAATCCCGAAAGAATAAATGAAAAATATTCGGAAACTACATTCATTGGGCTCTATTTAACTTTCTAAGGAAAATACGGATAGAAAAGAAATATTTTCTGAGCTATATTGCACATTGCACAAGAAAATCTATTTTGTTGTCTGCGACAGCTTTCAAAGTAGAACAGTCTAAATATTTGCCATTTCTTCTTTTCCCGGTATGTTTCTCTCCTGTATCAAGGATCGACGCAAATTTTATTTTTGTTTACCGAAACTTGATCATATTCTGCAGATTTCAAAATTTAGAAATCTTTAACTCCATTGTTAGGGGAAATGCTTGGTGCAATGGTTTAACCATCAAATCTAAAAAATACTTTTTTGAAAATGATCATCACCTCACTAAGCCAAGCCACTGCAAGACGATAAAATTTGGTTTTCTCCAAATTCAAAAATTTCACGGGCGACAATTTCAAGCAACGAAATTTTACATTTTGAAGTATTTAGGGATAAACAGATAGTGGGGAATTGAATTTCTTAATTTTCCTCAACTTTTTCCTATGCCCACTTGATCACTTTTCCCCTTTTCCAAACAAGCCCAAGTCCGAGTTACCCCATTTTTGTCATAGATCTCAACTGCTTACAATTTGGACTAGAACTCGTTTTAAGATTTGATTGTTTCCTAAGAAGACCCCTTTGCCAACTGTTGATTTTTAATTTGTTGTAAAGTTTACTCATGTTCTTACACTCTGATGGTAATAAAATATATGCTTTTAAACCAAGTTTTGATATTTGATTGTTCCCTAAATGGATGGAAGAATTTCAGAAGAAAAGATCAAATTAAGGTTCTTTTCTTACACTTCTTTAATCATTCCTAAAAAAAGTAAATGCATTCTGCATTCAAAAAATCAAACAATACAAACATGTAAAAGTGCATTACCATTCACATTTAGAACTATTCAAGAAACCAAATGTACGTAATAAAAATGGGATCAGTTGCTAAAGCTACAAACTTGATAAATTAATTATTTCATTATCCAACTTCATTTCTGTAAACAATTGTTATTTGCTGCGAAGGGTCAAATAGTTTGACATAATCCACGCAGTGTCCTGTGTGCGCTATCCCTTTGAATCACCGATTCTTATAAAAACACGACTAGATTGGCTGTGATTTATCCCTTTATCTCAGGAATGCAAGAAATGAACTTAGATTTCTTTGACCCTGTTTTTCAGATATTTTGGATACAACAATGTGCGATAGGAAATGAATGAAATACAGAATAAACGCATAGACTTAAATGGCCACTCAATTTTATGACGTCACACCGCTGATCCCGATAAAAGCTCGCGTTTGATAAAGTAGCACAGGTGAGATAAACGGTTTTCGTGAATAACTAACTCAATTTTAGGTTTTTATTGGCGAAACTTGCAGTTTTGAATTATTCAAACCTCTGGCATTTCAAATAATACTAAATTAAATGGCATTTCCCATGTACTTTAAGTATCATACGCTACTGGAATAGACTTTTGCAGATCCCAGAAGATAGACTGTTACGATCAGTGTTTGAGTTCGACTATAATAAGTGCGAGAACAACTGGTGTAGTGATTTAAGAATTATTCTTGACAAATTGGACATGTCTGACCACTTCAATAATAAGCGACCGGTTAACATGGCTCTGGCACAGACAAAATTAAGACAATTATATAGCGCTTTGTGGTCAGACAACGTTGAACGTACCCCCAAGCTACGCACATACAAACAGTTTAAGCGGGAGTTTAAAACAGAACAGTACGTTTCACTTAATTTGCAGAAAAACGAACGTTCCACACTAGCCCAGCTTAGATTTGGCATTCTACCATTAAGGATAGAAACTGGGAGATATCTGGGTGAACCCATAGACAGTCGTTTGTGTAATTTCTGTACGAGTTCGGTTGTCGAAACAGAAGCGCACTTTGTCACACAATGTGACCATTACAAGACTATTAGACAAGATATAGTCCATGGGCCCATAACCGAAACCCTCCCCCCTAGTGGGATTTTTGAAGACCTATATTTTCTTGAAGCTTATGATGTATAGTAATGAATTCAGGTTGTTGTTCAATTTAAAAGTGCTGGATAAGCAAATGGCGGGCTTGTTACCATGGCAACCGTCCATTTTTCTACAATCCAGCGCTTGGATCAATTAATTGCAATAAAATTACTTATTTTTGTCATAAATCTTTCAAAATAGTTTTAAATTATTACCAAGATAGTTCTCTCAAAATATAGATATTTTTTGGAAAATTTGCTAATTTGCATATTCATGAATATTAATGAGAAAGTAAGAAAATGTGTTTAATTTGCTAAAAACAAGACTTTACTAGTGAATTTAAACCTCCCTACCAGGTCGGATTTTTGAAGATCAATATTTTCTTGAAGCTTATGATGTATTTCAATACATTCACTTTGTTATTTGATTTAAAAATGCTGGATAAGCAAGTAGTTGGCTTGTTACCATGGTAACCACCCATTTTCATTCGTTCCGGCGCTTGGATCAATTAATTGCAATAAAATTACTTATTTTGGTCAGAAAACATTGAGGTTAGTTTTAAAATGTTGTCATTACATTTCTCTCAAAACCAAAAGATTTTTCAGAAATTTTGCTAATTTGCATATTCATGAATATTAATGAGATTGTGGAAAATATGTGTTTAATTTGCAAAAAGATGACTTTAATAGTTTACTAGTGAATAGAAACCTTTCCCACCATGTGGGATTTTTTCAGACCTATATTTTCTTGAAGCGCAGGAAACATATTAATGAATTCAGGTTCTTGTTTGATTTAAAAAGTGCTGGATAAGACAATGGTAGGCCTGTTACCATGGCAACTGCTCATTTTCCTACGTTTCAGTACTTGGATCAATTAATTGCAATAAAATATTTTAAAATACTTATTTAAGATATATACTTATTTTGGTAATAAAACATGAGGTTAGTTTTAAAATTTAAAATAGACATTTTTCTTGAAATCATTTTTATTTAGCTAATTTGCATATTCATGAATATTAATGAGAAAGTAGAAATATGTGTTTAATTAGCTAAAACAAGGCTTTTCTATGGAATAAATATGCTGAGGCAATACGTTTTTATAATGCTTAATGTTTCAAATGAATAAGAACACTAATAGATCAATAATAAGTTCATAAACCTATCATCAGCTACACAGAACAAGCAAATACGGGCTTATTCGCATTCACAATTATTTGCATACTTTTCTCTAAATGGCTAATAAATTCTCAAATATTCTCTAATAATGTTAATGGCTTTCATTTTTGCATCTTTTTCCCTAAATTGTTTACTTGTTGTGTTTGAAAACTAAAATTTCATGATTTATCCATTAAAAGGGAGTATATATATGCTCTGAAAAATTACTGTATAAATGGCAATAAAATTCCATTTAACGCGAATGACATGCTGAAAACTTTAACCTGCTTTCATTGATTTTTTTTCTATATGAAATACAGTTTTCTTTTACACAAGAAACTTTATTTTGTAAAAGTTAAGTACTAAAAAGCGTTTTAATAATGAATTCCCATTGGAGTACATGTATGGTCACCTTTGATTTATACCATTTTTGCCTTGTAATGCATGCTTTTTTACATTTCGCTCCAAGTTTAAACTTAACAATACTATTGGAGACATGCTGTGCAGTAGAGAAATCTTCCCAACCACTTCTATTGATTGGAATGCTATGTTACAGGAACACAGTTTACCAAATATATTCTAATAAGCGATAGTTGAAACTGGTCAATTTCATATTTGCACTGTCATGTGCATTAATTGATGATTTAAAAAATGCCTATAATAGCAACTGAATTATTCATTTCTTTATCAAATTGCATTCGAGTGACATCGTTTTACACCTTTATAATTCAGAATACTTATATGTGATAATATAAACAGTTATAAATTGTACATATGTACCTTATTGGTTGGATACCAGTACTTCGAAGACACTTGATTTGTGAGGAATCCTCGTATTCGTGTAACAAAATGTTGTTTTGAAAGATTTAGTGTAAATAGCAAACACAATTTCTGTTGATTATGATGAGAGGGAAACACATCATATTCCAACTTCTAGTGTTGTAATATGTCGCTTGCCGAAGATTTGAAATCCTTCGTTTTGTTATCAGCTTTTAGATATGCTCGTGCATTTCTTAATTCATTTCAAACATCTCCACCACAAATTAGTTTTTGGAATTCTGACTTTTGTGGACGACAACAAGCTAGCCGCAGGATGAGGTAAAATCCATAAAGCATAAGGGCTAGCTATGAATAACACATATAAGCAATATTCCAATCAACCAAGGAATCCACGATTTATATATGTCATTATATGTGCACGAACTTGTCTAAATATATGGTTATTAGAAAGCCTTTTCACAAAAAAGGGAGAGCCTGCTATGGTTCGACACTTGTATTGAAAAGGGACTGAGGGTAAAACATGCATGATGAGTTTACTGGTCTTCCGTACCATCTTATTCTCAAGTAAAATATCGTGGTTGGGGGGGGGGGGGGGGGGATAATATACTTGCTGAGCAAATTAAGGCAAGAAATTGTCCATGCATTATGTTTTTCAAGATATTGCTTGGTCGCAAAAGGATGCACAAACTTACAGACTGTTGGGTCTAAAATTCCAAAGAGTACATGTTGCATCCTCATGAACGAAAAAAAGGTCCAGGGGCCTGTTTCATCAAAACATTTAAGTCATATTTTTGACTTACCGACGACTTACGACAAGTTTAGGGTAAGAAAAGTGTATCGCCATTCTATCAAAAGCTGGGTTATGCGATTGTTGTTTTAAGCGAGTTTTAAGACATTGGTAAGTCAAAAATACGACTTAAATGTTTTGATGAATCAGGCTCCAGAGTCCTAGGTACGTTGGTATGGAATCCCAAGGGCCAAGAAAATTATTCAATGTTTTACAGACAAGGTTCAGTATTCAGTGTTTTGGGACAATTGGGGGTTGCAATAAAATATTTTGTTGGACATATTACCCAAGAAAGGTACAATTAACGAAGCATACTATACCAAGTTGCTAGACAATCTGAAGCAGACCATACGTGAGAAACATAGCGGCAAACGCTGAAAATGTGACCGCTGCTTGCAACTGAAAATTACATTAGTACACAATTGCCAAAGTACAATGGATGCTGTCGAGAAAAATGGGTATCAATTTAGATCACACCCTTCCTATCCACATGACCTTGTTGCTATCAACTTCTTTCCTAAAAAGGACACGAATGGTTGCAATTTTAAGTCTCATGAAAGAAGTTATTGATGCAGTTTAGGTGTGGTTCTTTGGAAAGTTCTCGGACTTCTTTACTTCTGGACTGATGTCATTTGACCACCTTTAACATTGATTAATTTGAGTTTACCTTCCTTTTCAACTGCTATGGTCATATCTTTTGGTCAAAGCACATAGGCCTGGGTGGAAAGTATTTCAAGAGAAAAGATGTCGATCTAAACATAAAAAGTTAGGTCAGTTATTCATTGATCCATGCTCGTATTTGAGCATTTAGGCAGATTACATAAAATACATATTATTGTATTGTATTACATGTCATGAAAATTAACAGTGAAGAAGCCATTTTTAGTGTGGCAAAAGTGTTGATACTAGTGTTTTGTATTAAACATATCCACCCCACAAAAAAGAGCTTAAACGCTTTATGACCAAAATAAGCCCTAATGTCTTTATACCCTCTATAACACCTATTATCCAAAGTGTCCCTTGTCCATAAGACTTAAAACCTTCATGCAAAAAGATACCAATGATGTACTCCAATGTGGACTCATTATCAAAGAATCGGGTACATGGTTTCTGTCAAAGAGGAAAAATGCTTATCTCTCCTAGAAAATAATCAATTTGGATTTTCTTCAGTACTTAAGGTATCCAACCCCTCAAAAGCACCAAAGAGCCAGAGGCGAAATTTGAAAAGTGCAAATATTTCCTAAACTGTCTTACATTTCAGTGTTTATTTTTAATTTTGGGGGAAGGTGGTCAGGGCCCATAGGTAGGAGAAAATTTGCGTGTTAACGCCCAAAAAGGGGAAATTTAAATACATGCTTATAATCTCAAATACAGTGTTATAAATGCATCTAACTTGCTTGTATATCATAATGGGACATTCAAACAACTATTTGAACTGTAAGATATGCCTAGAATCTAAATATGTATTGAATTTTTCTTTGCAACAGATAAATCTAGTTCCAGGAGGGGAAAATTTATCTGAAATGGGAGAAAAAAGTATATTCCACAGAGAGGGGAAAGGGGCCCAATAACGACCGTTTTTTTAGGAAAAAGAATCACTGCATTTCCAATTCAAATACAAACATGAGCATTTTGCACGGTTTAAAATTTTGAATTGATGCATTCTTATGGAAATATTTGACAAAAATGTTAAAAATTACCTCCCTTGCATATGAATATAGAGTAAAATAATATTTGTAAATTATTTTCTTCTTGAAACATAATCTTAAAATCTGGCACGGTGAATCAACTTATGTGAAGTGTATTTACAAGCATGTGAAATTTGATGCATTTTGTATGGCTAGAAAGTGTAGATTTTTTCAGGGTCTGTAAACCATAATTTATGGGATTGGGGATTTATTACCATTTATATGGTAATTAGGACCGTTTTGGAAATATATATTTTCAAGGTTATGTCATATATTTACTTGTTGAATCATGTAGTTTTAATAAGAAGTTGAAATACATTTGAAAATACAATATTAAGTGCAGAAGATTTGCAGAAATGAAAAACATTTACATCATTTTTTGCATATTTGAGATTTTGGCGGCCATTTTGAAAATAAAAAAAAAAAATACAAAAAAAGCCTATTATAAGCATGGCAACACTTTAAGATTTAATATACTCAATTTTCCTAAGAAATGATCTCATTTACATACAGAACATGATTACAAATTAAAGGGCAGTGATATTTCGATATTTAGTCAAGTGGTCATTTTGCAGCGGCCATCTTGCAATATCATTTGAAATGTCGAATATATCCTAAAATGTCGATAGTCAACACTTTGACTTTTATTATAAGGTATCTAATAAACACTTTAAAACAAATTCTAGCAATTATTCGCTGCACATGGAAATGATTTCCAAATGCAAAATAAATATAAACAAAGGCAATATCTATACTATTTTTCTCTTGTTTTACATATTCAAGGGGCATAATTCGTGCTAATTTTGGTGTGAAATTATCTTTTACAATTTAACGATATGAATTGATAAAATCTATAAGCATTTTGGTTATTTGCGCTTAAATTTGGGTTATTTTGGATCTCATGAATGTGTATAAGGTGAGTTATAAACAAGTTTTTTTTTGTAATTCAAGGGGAGATAATCAATCGTTCCGCATATGCTTATCCAGCACTTATATATCAAACAACAAGTTGCATTTGAAAGGGAATTCATCAAGCTTTACAATGATATAGGTGTCATAAAATCCCAGTAGGGGGGGACCTAGGGTGTAGCCAGCCCATGGACTAATATGTTTCAAGACATTATCACATGTAACTCGTACCTTCAACTTTCTCAGAACCAAAAGTTGTCGTATCTCATGTCAAATCATTGTCGTAAATTATCCAAATTCCTGGTGAAAGCCTTTCAAAAGCGAAGACAGACACTTTATCACACAACCAGTAATTCATTATGAATTAAAACTCATAATCAGAGCCATTCATTTCTATCAAAAGAAATTTATCTTTGCCTGAGAGAACCGCGGAAGTTAAGGTCGTTTAGTTTTGAACAACCTTCAATTCTGCCATACTGTTGACTTTACCATTTGTTAAACTAACCCTGAAAATGAATATTAGTGTCAGGACTCGAAGTATGAAATTAACCCATTACCAAACTACAAATTTTTAGGCTGATCCAAATTCAAGGATGCTGCAGACGACAATTTCGAATGAATAATATATATATTTTTTTTGTCTTTTTGGGTAGAAAACACTGTTGGAAATGAAGAAATTGCTTGGCACAAGTAATTTCTTCATTTTCCACGATGTTTTCCAAAGCTGTTTTGTTATGGGGAGTCAAAAGGAGTCACTGTGTGGTAATCCGTTAAACCCTTTCCAAATAATGCGCTATTTTGTCATCACATACGTAGAATGTTTTGAATGTACTGATGGAGGCTGAGAGATTAGGCAGAAAACCTTTCTTTCCTCATTTTCTATCAATATATTTAATGATCTAATAAATATGTTCTACATAAGAGATCATATAATTTTTGTTGTCTTCAAGCCCTGAGTTTAGACCCTTGTAGTAAGTAAACATTTGGGAAGGGATTAATTAGATCTACTTTATTGCATAACGAATGCCATTATAACATATGTTTTTGCAGTTTTGTTTTTTCTTCATTGCTTGTCTTTTTACAAGCTCATATTCAATCAACGTTTTCGCATCATGAGTCATTTCATATCTAGCTGCATTCTGGTGATTGAAATTTGCTGGATGCGCAGTTTTAGACGAGGATCAGTAAACATGGATTTGTAGACTTATCATCGTCTATATAATAACCAAATTACGGTGTTTACAAATTTGACCAATGCCTTGATATATTGGATCTTCAGTGTAATGTAAGTTTTCTAAACTCGCCAAAATATGCATGAACATTTAGTTTAAAACTTATCTTCTCATGGGTTAAGGTTGTTTTACTTTTCGTTTCGTCGAAGCATCCTTGATCTACTAGTTACGTAGCAAATAATATGAGATGAGCTGGTTGTATGGTTGTTGGAGAGAATAAGCGAACACTTATTCAAGTCCGATAATCCGCCTTTACCTGTTCAGTTACAGTGACGACACGTGACATAATTATCGCCCTTTTCTATCACGAAAAGGGGGACGGTTGTACCGCGGGTTAATCACGTGTATTATTTATTTACACTTCACTACACATAAAATGCTGTTATACTTCATGTTCATGCATCCGAAGTGATCTAAACACAAAGGTATAATATTATTTTGATTGTTTGAAGGCATTATGAAATTAATATAAGTCATATCAGCCGCTCGATTGGAATTGTGGTTAGGAGGTTTTATAATAGCGCTGATGAATGTAGTGTGGAGATAGGAGAAAGGTATCCTTCCCGATGCGTTTCTCTTCTTTCGCCACTGATAATGACTGATGTATCATCACTGAGAGTGGATCCCTATTATACTGTAAACTTGGAAAGACAGACAAAACTAATGCCTATGACCTGCCATCATCTGCTATTTTGTATTTTGCTTTATTTATATACTCAAAAGTGACTTATAGGCCCATGGGGCCGGGTGTTGATAGTATCATTTTTATACGCCGCCGGAGGCGGACGTATATTGGCGTCATCTTCTCCGTCTGTCCGTCCGTCCGTCCATCCGTCCATCCGTCCATCCGTCCATCCGTCCATCCGTCCGTCCGTCCGTACGTACGTCCACTTTTCTTGTCAACGCAACTCCTCCTAAGTTTCTGGCTGGATCTTCTTGAAACTTGGTCAATGTTATCACCTCAATTGGTAGATGTGCATGAAGGAAGGATTTTATGGTTCGTTGATTTTTGCCTGAGTTATGCCCCTTAAAAACTTAGTCTCTGGGGCTTATTGAAATTGCAGCCTTGTCAACGCAACTCCTCCTAAGTTTCTGGCTGGATCTTCTTGAAACTTGGTCAATGTTATCACCTCAATTGGTAGATGTGCATGAAGGAAGGATTTTATGGTTCGTCGATTTTTGCCTGAGTTACGCCCCTTAAAAACTTAGTCTCTGGGGCTTATTGAAATTGCAGGCTTGTCAACGCAACTCCTCCTAAGTTTCTGGCTGGATCTTCTTGAAACTTGGTCAATGTTATCACCTCAATTGGTAGATGTGCATGAAGGAAGGATTTTACGGTTCGTCGATTTTTGCCTGAGTTACGCCCCTTAAAAACTTAGTCTCTGGGGCTTATTGAAATTGCAGGCTTGTCAACACAACTCCTCCTAAGTTTCTGACTGGATCTTCTTGAAACTTGGTCAATGTTATCACCTCAATTGGTAGATGTGCATGAAGGAAGGATTTTATGGTTCGTCGATTTTTGCCTGAGTTATGCCCCTTAAAAACTTAGTCTCTGGGGCTTATTGAAATTGCAGCCTTGTCAACACAACTCCTCCTAAGTTTCTGGCTGGATCTTAATGAAACTTGGTGGATGTTATCACCTCAATTGGTAGATGTGCATGAAGGAAGGATTTCATGGTTCATTGATTTTTGCCAGAATTATGCCCCCTTCAATCTTAGTCTCTGGGGCTTAATGATATTTCAGCCTCGTGAATGCAATTCCTTCCAGGTTTTTCACTGGATATTTATAAAAACCTTTTTGTGAACACAATTTTTTAAAGGTTTTTCAGTGAATATTTATAAATCCTTGTCAATGTCATTTTTTTGTCTCAAGTTTTATAAGTGGCGGCGTATATTGTGACGATGGCACTCTTGTTGTTATTGTACATGATTGTATAACACATGTCACTATAATAAAAAATTTACTTACTTACTTACTTACTTAGATATGAGCTGGGATCTGGAAAAAGGTCCCTTCAGGCTTTGGAGCCCAACATAGATCCAGATCAGCCTGTGCATACGCACAGTCTGATCAGGGTCCACGTTGTTCTCTAATAGCTTCTTTGTGACCTTTAGTAACTTAAAAAAAGTAGCATGGATGCATATTGGACTAAATTTGATAACAGGCTGATCTTCAAACTCAATTTTTAAAAATGTTATAAGGGACGTTTTTCCAGATCTCGGCTCATATCTGTACGATGAGGTAACGATCTGAGCGCTTGTAGTCGTACGATGTACTGCATTATCTTGGATAAAAAGAATATAATTTATTACAGGTATCATGTTTACACCTTCAAACAAAAATCAATTTCCCATAATCGTTACTAGAAATGAAAAGGTTGGCAGTAAAGCCAGTTCAAAAATTTGAAAAGATTGAAAGCACATATCGTTTTGATGCAAATGGTTTTTAGCAAGCAGAACCGTTCTACCCTTACACAAAGGCGGATCCAGGATTTTTTTCCAGGGGGGGGGGGGGGGGGTCAAAGCCCAAATGATGGCTTAAATTGTGTTGAATATGTAAAGTTATATAGTCAAAATTCAATTTTCGGCCAATTCCAGGGGGGGGGGGGGTCATGACCCCCTGACCCCACCCCTAGATCCGCGCATGCTTACAGATCAACAAAACTTTACGTTATTATGTTTGACTTGTTTGTGCGTTTCTCTGTTTCTATTCATTTAGCGAATAGAATGAAATTTTACACGTCAATAAATATATAGAAATATGAATTTTGTGTTAAAAGGCAAAATAATAGTGAACCTCATTATATAAGCAAGTGTGACATATGGTCATATGTGACACGTGTTTTATATGTATATAAGTTAATTTATATTTAAATTTTATTCGTCAGTGAAGCACAGCTGTCCCAAACGAAATAATCATGTGCTACTATATAACTTTTAAACTATATCCTGTATGCATGAAATTCATACCAATCTGAGTTTTCTTGATGTATGTGCTTTCTTGAATTAAAACTATTTAGTGTTGAATAAAATTTTGGTTTATCTTCAATAACTTTTTTATGAGTTGATTTTTCAAAAATCCACTATGTCCTGATATTTTCCCACCTTCTCTGCTTCAAACCGAATTCAAATTGATCAAGTATTGACAAAGTTATTGAAGAGTATTATTATTTGAAGTCACGTGATTATACACCGTGAGTATGGCCAAGGATCACACTTTAGTTACTTTACTATTGTGGGCAACTGTACAGTCTGATCTTTTGGCATTTACTGCCTTTGTTGGTTGATCTGGTTTTGAAATTGGTATTCCAGATTAAAATGATAAGTTTGGGGTTTGCAGGAAGACAATTTTACAATCTAAGGATGACCAAAGATGTCCACAACCTGTTCAAGATACAGAACTTAGTTGTGGCGGGGAGTTATGTGATACAACAACAACAATCTTCAATAATTCTGTTTATAAATGACCGATCTCAATTCGGTTTGAAGTAGAGAACATGTAAAATATCCGAGGTGTGATGTTTGTGATTATCTTTAACCAAAACCTTATAAAAAGTTTTTGGCGACCAAACAAAGTTTTATTGTCCATTAATAACTTTTCCACCAGGTGCTGTATAATGTTTTCGTGTTACGGGTTGATAAGGGTTGTCAAACGACCTTGAGGAAGGTTATAATGCATGGAACAGATAGATATCATTGAAAGGAGGAACATACCAAACTTCAGCATTGTATGTCGAATACTTTTGGAGAAATAACAAAATGCAAAAGTTTTCGGACAGACAGACGGACGGACGGATAGACGGACGGACATGAGTAAAACAGTATGCCCCCCAATCTCTCGATACGGGGCATAAAAACGGTCATGTATTGTCAGTATTCTTGAAAATTGTTGAAATTGTTGTGTCACGTCACACCCGCTTTGTTAGTGTTTGAGTTGTCGTGTGACGAGTTAAGTATACTGACCGTCACAAGAAAGTTACCACCTTAAACACCATTTGATCTGTCACACAGACTCAGTACTATTGTACTACGGTGAATAAGCACGTGATACAACACTTTCAGAAAATCATCAATATGTTTGTTTCAACGAAACCGATTGGAATTCGGTTTGAAGCAGAGAAGGTGGACAGACGTCACACAGTAGATGGATGGAACGTTTTTTTTTTTTTTTTTTTTTTTTTTTTTTTTTTTTTTTTTTTTTTGAAAATTCAACGGATAAATAAGTTATTGAAGATCAACCAACTTTTGGTTGATCTTCGATATTATTTATTCGGCTGGTTTTTCAACATTCCACAGCGTCCATCTTATTCCTGAAATTTTCCCACCTTCTCTGCTTCAAACCGAATTCAAATTGGTATCGTTTTAACAAATATATTGATAATTTTCTGAATTTCTTAGTCACGTGATTAACCACCGAGTTGTAGTTACGATACTAGGTCTATACTAGACATTACATTTGTCTAGTATTTTGCATGAAATGATATCATTTGTAACATCCAATGGTGTTTTGGGGTGGTAACTTTTCAACACCAAGTCCCTTCTCGTTCACACACGACATCGACATTTGAACAAAATGTTTGAATCGTTGCTAAAGGTCCCGATACATGACTAGGAAGAGGTTCATTAGCTAATAGCTAGAAATGCTCTGCCATGTCCAATGAAGGTGCGGATTATATAATTTTAAAAAATATATATACTGATTATTGGTTTGTAGACTTTTGACTAAAAAAAATGCCAAAATAATCAAATTTTGAACTTTGAAGTAATATTTCAAACTAACATTGTAATTAAAATTTATAGAATATTCCCTGGCAAGATTTACAGCCCTTGTTGTTTATCTACGACATATAAGTCGGACAGCTGTTTTATGTCCATCGTACATGTCGTCGTTGTAAATGAAAAACCCGTATGCCGTTTTTGGAAGATTTCAAAGGGGAGGGAAAAAGTGTAATAACTTTTCCCAAACTGAAATGTTTACTTGAAATTTGGACATATTGTTCACAAATGATTTATCATCAATACTGATCAGTAAAACATCTCAAAACCTGCAAATATTGTCTGTAACTAGGCATACAAGTTTGTACTTTAAAAATCGCAAGAATCGACATACGAGGTTTTGCATTTACACCGACGATGTAGGCCTACTATTTTTTTCTTATTATTTTTTTTCTTATTCTTTATTTGAATTTCAAGTAATTGTCTAAATTCAACGATGTTGCAGACAACAATTTCAGGTGAATTCAATTATACATTTTTGGTCTTTTGGGGAAACAAAGTGGGACATAAAGAAATTGTTTGTCACAAGCAAATTCTGTATTTTCCACAATGTTTCCACAAGTTTGTCTCTTGTAGGTTGTCAAAAAGCGTCAAAACATGATAATGGGTTACTCTGTATATTGATTGTTCAACGTTCTGAATATTTAAAAGAAAAAATGCACAAGGACAATGAGAATAGATAATTGTTTTCCCCTTTCCTAAACAATTCCAATTTTTATGTCTTTTGATGGTAGATATAGCCTTTGATTCAAAATATACTGAGATAAAAGAAGGTGAAAATGTGATAACATTCTCAAGCAATTAAATAATCTTTTTCTCAATATATTTCTATATTTTAAGTAACCCTCAGATGTTCTGTTTACAACAATTTTAACCCTGCAATCTGAAACAGTCTATAATTTGGATCTGTCAATAAATTTTCGTTGAAAAAGTTTTGAACATGATCAGTGGAACTCATTATTGTAGAAAAACAATGGAAATCAATAACTCTTGAAAATTGTATGCCAATGAAAACGCCGATCTATAAGTGCTTGATATGTAAGCTAGCTCTTTCCCAACTAATACCTTGTTTTTTTTCCTCAGTTTATACCATTTTCAAATCATTATTCACCTATTTCAAATACGTACCTTTAATTTTACGCGACAGTTGCAATCATTCATGAAACATAAAATAGTATCTCTTTTTATCTCTTGTAAAAGAGAATAGATTGAAATGTATCAGTTTATAAATGATAATTGCGCTCTAACCACTGAGCTAATCGGACTACTGTTTAGAAACGGATCCAAATTGCGTTCATATAGTTTTCATGTTTATAATTTAAAACCGTTTTATTCGGGTTAGCGTTGCGGTCATGTAAAACTTTTATTGCTAGAGTTGAAAATATACCGAAACCTATCTACTCTTCTAATTTCCCTTCTTTGCTCACAAAATTAAAGAACTTTGTTCTTTACCTTTGGTAAAATATCAGCCCAGTGGGCGCATCCATGAATGATGTGTACCTGACCCAATAACGCAGTATTAGGGGCAGGTAAGCCAGACTAATATATAGACTACTATAACCAATTTCCAGACATTACTTGGTTCTGACGTACCAATATAAAAAAGATAAAAAAACATCGACGCAAAAGTAGAAAATGCTAAGAACCAACATTCTCTCCTTTGTCTCATTATTTTCTATGCTAGATTCTATAGTGCACACAAAAATATATATTTCTAAATTTGTTTTGTGGTCTGTATCAGCTTTTTAATTGGAAGAATACATATTCAGTACATATTGGGGAAAGGATATGACGAGGGTTGTTTGATAAATTCGCGGAATTACTCTGTAATTCAAAATTGAGATTAAATACCAATATCATTTTTGTTTCATGGTAAAAATTTTACTATTCCTTGAATATCAGTCAAACATTCAAAACGATATGTTAACAAATAACGTTTACAGAATACATCGAATAAGGCCATGTCTGGCTAGTTGCCTTTGGGTAGAGCGTCACGTAACGTCACGTCAAGATAGGTGACGTCAGGTCATTCAGCGGAAATCAAACTCGAGCGGCCTGTTCTCCGTCAATATATGGTAAACAGCATAACTAGAAAGAGACAACTTCTCTGCAAAGTCCCGCACAGTTAATCGCCGATCTGACCTGACACGCTGCTCTACACGTGCCGTAGTACCCTGCGTAACAGAAGATTTCGGTCTACCTGTCCTGTCATAATCACGAATCGACGTCCTGTCTGTCTTAAATCGTCCATGCCATTTAAATACAAATGAGCCAGGATCTGGAAAAACGTCCCTTATAGCGTTTTTCAAAATTGATTTCCAAGATCGGCCTGTTGTCAAATGGAGCCCAATATGCATCAATGCTGCTCTCTATAGGTTACTACAGGTCACGAAGAAACTATTGGAGAACAATATGGATCCTGATCAGACTGTGCATATGCACAGGCTGATCTGGATCTATGTTGGGCTCAAAAGCCTTAAGGGACGTTTTTCCAGATCCTGGCTCAAATGTTTTTCCACATACCGGCAAAGTATCTGACTCTTCTAGCTTTCTAAATGTTTCTGTGGGTGATAACTTTAGTCCTACACAGAACTTCACGACGGAACGCAACTCGAGCTCATCAGATGACGTCAGTTTTCTTTGTCGATTTTCCTGCGTCATGATTTTGAAAACGTTGTGCACAAGGTAACTTTCAAAACAAAACGGCAAATTTTCAGGAAATGACGTCACAACGTTAACTAAACGTTGTGTGAATTCCCGCCGTTTTGCCGCACATAGTTATAGCGCTTTTGTACAATTATCATTAGTCCAAATGATTAAAAACTGACCAAAGGCAACCTCGCGTATCTTAGTTGCAATGGAGACAGAAAAAAAGGGCTTTCTGTTGGGCGCATTTCAATATCATGAAAGACTAACATTCATAATATGTTGTTTTATATCTGTATGAAATTTCGTGATCTTTTGCCGAAAAATAGAAAAATAAGAAAGAAATTCCGCGAATTTATCAAACAACCCTCGTATGTTTCTAGTAAGCACACAAACATCGAAGCAAAGTGTTTCGTCTTACTCGAGGAAAATGGAACCAAGGAAGTAAGGGTTGAATCAATATTCAAACTGTATTGATTAACCCTTTCTAAAACGACTAAACTTTAGGCTGGTCCGGTCTGATGCAGACCGCAAAATTTTAGAAAATAACGATAGCATTGGTGCACAATTTAGTTCAGAAAATATTGAAGCAAAGGGTGAAAATGCTGATTATCAGCATTTTCTTCTTTTGCCTCAATGTTTTTCTAAGCATTTTCTATCAGGTACACTAAAACCGGGTCTTGTTTGGGAAAGGATTAAATTAAGGTCAATAAAGCAACTATAAAGAGCTGTTTAATTGTATATTTTACATTATTTATTCAAATATAGAATTGTACGTATTGAAAACTAAACGGCAACAATGACAAAAACGAAACAAAATGCGCAAACAACAATGGAATTGAATTGGCCACCGATCCTATACAAACAGCAATGGAATAGCAAGGAAGTTTGTGCTAAAAATAGGCTGGGTTTACCGTTATGTATTGATAAATCGTCGGTGTTGTTATAATGTCTCGTAACTACGGCTTGAATCAAGCCGTAGTTACGAGATTTTATAACCACACCTATGGAAATACTATTGTTTGTCCGAAATAACGTCCCAGTTAACTGGATAAAATCTGGCCACCGTTCCTTTACAAAGTACCAGGGGCGGTAACTAATCTTAAATGTAATGGAATGTTTATCAAATTAAATTGGTCCGTATATTATAAAAGGTACTGGAACCCTTTCAAATTGAAATTATTTTTTACATTTCCATAATCTTAAGGTTCTGCAAACGACAAATATGAGTTAATCAACTGAAAATTTGCACAAATTGTACTGATAAAATAGTGAGCCAAAAGTAAAAAATGCCAATTACCAGCATTTTCCTCTTTCGTTAAGGAACAAGGAAAATACCATATTCGCACAGTTAGTACTGTTTTCCTCGTTATGACGAGCTACCCATAACTTGCTGATACAAGGATTCATTCAAAACGTCAAGAGAAAGGGAGAAATGCTGATAATCAGCATATTTCCCGGTTCTGCTATCGGTTTCCTCACTATAACTAAGTAATCGACTTGTTCAAACAAAAATCGTTAGTACTATGGTCTGCAAACCAGCTGATGAAACCCTTTCCCAAACTAAAATTGGTTTTAACGTCTTCAAAAGAGAAAAATTGGAAAACGTTGATGCAAAAGTAGAAAGCGCTCGCTGATAAACGGTATTTTCCCCTTTGCATGTATTAATTTGTTTGGAAAAGTTTGCAGAAATTTTCAGCTTATCTGCGTTCATAATAAATTTATCGTCGCCTGCAGCATCTTTCAATATGTCGTCGCTTTTCTACGAAAACCTCGTATCTGCAGCTTAAAACAAGCTGCAGATACGAGGTTTTCGTAGAAAAGCGACGATGTACAAGTCTAAATAATTGGGAAAGGTTAACATTTTCAACTTTTTACTGCACATATACGCCTTTTGACTCCTTCACAATAAAAGGCTTGAGAAAGAATTGTGGAAAATGAAGAAATTGCTTGTGGCAAGCAATTTCTTCATTTTCCACAATGCTTTCTAACTCAAAATACAAGGATATTTGTGATTTCATCAACTCAACTTTAAATTGTCGTCTGCAATGCCTTTCAAATTACAAGTCAAAAATATCGTCTGAAAGGGTCAACAATTTAAGGGATCTGGTCCCGGTTTCTCGAAAAAACTTAAGTCCGTTCTCATGCTCAAATCTGAGCACCGTGCTCAAATCGCACGAAATCCACGTGAACTTCAATCGAATACCCTTCAACGTTGGAGAGTATCCCCTTGAAGTTGAGCATGTTCCCATGAGAATATACTTGTTTTTTCGAGAAACCGGGGCCTGGTGAATGACATTTGAATCAAGTAAAATGTGTATAAAGATCAGCTTGTACTTCGGGAGAGTCTAATCATGATCAATGCTGAGCTACGACCTGTTTTGGTGGAAATGAAAAAGCTATGAAAGAACAACGTGAATCCTGATCAGACTGTGCTTAGTCATAAGCCGAAGTGGGTTCACATTGGTATCAAATGCAAATAAAATGTCATTATTTCAAGAGGCGGGCTCATTTGTTTACATAGGGTATTTCTTGATATGTATTATATCTTAATATGGTATTGATGTGTATGATATGATATTGATATGTATTATATCTTAATATGGTATTGATATGTGCGAATCTTGATCAGACTGTGCGTATGCACGTACAAATCATCTTGACATCAAATGCAAAAGAGGTCCATTTGAAGATTCGGACTGAAATTGCTTTTAAATGTAAGCTGACTGGTAACTTGATATGTACAAAATACATGATATGTATATATTGAATGAGATTCTGATACATCAACAGAGATCTATACATAAAAGAGGAAGTAATGGCTTTTCAAAAGGCATCATTTAAAGGGACATTTCATTCCGATTTCATTTTTTTAAAGTATGTCTTGATGCCAAGATTGGGTATTCTAATGAGTATAAATACTATTAGTTTTTTTAAGTTGTTGCCAGTAAGCGAGATACACGCATTTAAAGTTGACACATAATCCATAAATTGCATATAAATCCGAACTGTTGTCCACAACAATTTGTTCAATTTTAACACAAAAATATGAATTTCTCGTAAACGGTGCAATATTTTGGCTTGAAATTTTCAGAATTTTCATAAGGAAATACGCTCCTTCAGATAAAAATAAAGGTAATATTTATGACAAAAATTCTGAAATGTCACTTTAATTCATTGTTCATCAAACCTTATGCTGCAGGCACACATTGTAATCGTATCGTCAAGGCGATTCCAATGAGTACTCACACTATATGATTTCGATTTGATATAAAAGATACGAATGCATTTGAGCCAGGATCTGGAAAAACGTCCCTTAAGGCTTTTGAGCCCAACATAGATCCAGATCAGCCTGTGCATACGCACAGTCTGATCAGAATCCATGTTGTTCTCTAATAGCTTCTTCGTGACCTGTAGTGACTTAAAGAGAGCAGCATTGATACATAATGGACTCCATTTGACAACAGGCCGATCTTGAAACTCAATTTTGAAAAATGCTATAAGGGACGTTTTTCCAGATCCCGGCTCATTTAGTTTACCATCTTTTGTATGTAGCTCTGCCTTACTGTAGTAAGTTCTTCAAGGTACCCAGGTGAATTATTCAAAAATGCAAACAGACAAATGACAGACAGAAAGACCTTAGATAAGACTGGACACTATTTTGGACAAATTTACAGTCTGATCTTTGGTCTACACTGTCTGTGTATGTTGATCTGGTTTTGGAATTATAATGCCAAATGAAAAATGATAAGTTTAGAGTTGAAGTCCCAAAAAGACAATTTGCAATATTAGGATGACCACGTCCTGTTGAAGATACAGAAATTAAATGGCGGGGAGTTACGTGGTACAATAACAACAACGATCTTCAATAATTGGGTTTATAAACGACCAAACTGGAACTGGTTTGAAGCAGAGAGTGTAAACTATCCGTGGTGTTTTGGATGTGATGAGTCTTTAAAAAACACCTGATGAAAAAAGTTGTTGGCGACCAAACAAAATTTTGTTTGGTCGTCAATAACGTTTTAATCAGGTGCTATATAAAAGAGCATTTCTCACGTCCTCTGCTTCAAAAGGTTTTTAAATTGATCATATGCAGTCGACACTCGTTATCTCGACATCGGATAAGTCGAAATTCCGCTTAAGTCGAAGTGAAAGTCAAGTCCAATATTCAACATATGGATATCAAAATGAATTCCGTAACAAATACAGCCATTGAAATTTAGTAGGAAAAGGATAGAAATTGCTCGTTTCGAGCAATTTCTTTCCTTTTCCTACTATATTTCAATAATGGACACATTTGATGCCCATCAAAAATGGTCAGAAAACGTTTTCATCGAAAATAATCAAAATCGGATGAGTCGAACTCCGGATATGTCAATGTATTTTGGCTGTCCCTCTGACTTCGACACAACGAGTGTCGACTGTACTGACAAAATAATTGAAAATTGTTAAAAGTGTTGTGTTACGTGATTTCTCGCCGTGTAAGTGTTTAGAAATATCGAGTTGCGGATAAGTATACTGACTGTCACTAGAAAGTTTCCACCTAAAACACCATTTGACATCTTAAACGGTACTATTGTACGCATAATACTAGTCACGATACCATACTTCGCAAGGGCGGATCTAGGGGTGGGGTCAGGGGGTCATGACCCCCCCTCCTGGAATTGGCTGAAAATTGAATTTTGACTATATAACTTCTTATCAAAAGCCATAATTTGGGCTTTGACACCCCCCCCCCCCCAGGAAAAAAGTCCTGGATCCGCCTTTGCTTCGTCTGTAATACACATTATTCTCGGCCCGTATTCATCAATGTTTCTAAATTGATTATCTAAACTAAAGTAAAATTATATTCCAACCAATCAGAGTGGCCGGGACAAAAGTAGACAAATGTCTCGGCCACTCTGATTGGTTGGTGTGTAACTATACTTTAGAAAATAAATATAGGAACGTTTGTGAATACGGGCCCCGGTATTTTGCATGAAATAGTATCATTTGAAATATCCAATTCCAATACCAAGTCCCTTGTCGTTTATACATGGCATCGAAATTTGAACAAAATGATTAAATCGTTGCTATAGGTCCCGATACATGACATGGCAGAGGTTCACTAGCTAATAGCTAGAGATGCTCTGCCAGGCCATTTATCGGACCTATATCAATGAAAATGCGGATTATAATTTTTGTAAAAATTTATACTGATTATTGTTTCGTAAACTTTCGACTATAAAATGCCAAAAAAAATCAAATTTTGAACTTTGAAGTAATATTTTAAACTAACTTCGTAATTATAATTTAAACACAACTATTCCCTGTCAAGGTTTACATCCCTTGTTGTTTATCCACAACATTAAGTAAGTCGGACAGCTGTTTCATATCCACATTCATGTCACTTGTTCCTGATGGTGGAATACACATTCTCCAATAATCCTGGTCCAGTATTTGCGCCATGTGCCAGATGATCTGGTGTGCGGCCGCAGCAACGTCGCCATTGTCCTTGGTTGGCATGAACTCAATAACGGCGGTTTTGAACGGCGCGAAGTTTATATTGTACATCCCACCCCCATGTGATCCCAACACTATTCTCGCATTACTGAATAAATCAACAGCGTGGTCCAGCCCTTCCGGACCGTTAAACACCCGGACCTTGTCACTTCCGTACCGTTCATTGAGCATTTCTATCACTTTATCTTGATTGAGAACACGCCGGCCACAGTTATGACAACCTTTACGAGTAACAAATATAACAAATGCTTCCTGGACAGGTTTAGGCATCGTTGATCCCCGTGTTATGAGTCGACGAGCTTCCTGCCATAATTGTGGATGTATGGGCGGAGTTATACACGGATAGATTAGCATATTAGCACCAAACACGCCCCCAGAACTGAACACAAGTTGATCACGTGATATATTTAACCTATCAAATATTTCTAAAATTATCTTATCACGCAGGTTTCGCATGAGAATTTTGACCTTCCGGTTTTGTAGGACTGGTAAAGCTTGTACAAGTTTTGGTAATGTTCCGTCCAGGAAATGTTGGAATGTATGACCATCGGGAACTATGACAGGCACCAGCATTTCATACCAGTTACTTGAAGGCACTCGTCTGTTGGTATTCACCCACGTGTTGAGACTCTTATAGCCGCAGTCTTTAGATGTATCGTATGTTCCATTTCTGACAATATACAATTCTCCATACAACTGAGCAGGAGTTCGGATTAGACCATCCAATATATTGTCCTTCTTTCTCAGAAACACTGTCGCACTACGATTGTCAATGAAATTTGGTAAACGTAGGTCGAAAGATGGATAGATCTTGGATTTCTGTGTAATATTTCTAACGTTCGATAAGTCCGCATTTATATATGGCTCTCCACTGCCGAGTTTTATCGAATCTACAAGTAAAGGCAGCGACTTAACAGCGAACCTTTGATGTGCAATTGTAGAGACTATTTCTGGTTGTTTAACAACAGAATCGCGTGCACGGGTCCTCGTAAACAGCGTGATTCTGTTCATGTGACCATAAAACAAGACAACTGATTGACCTATGATGTAGAACACCAGAATAAGGCCAATTAATCTGCTGGTATTCCGTCTCATCTTCTCTTTTATTTACTGACCTTGGTAGATAAATGCTATAGTTGAGAACTATGTAGGATTCCTCTGACCTAATTCCGGGAACATCTCTTTGTTACTCCGATTTCCTGGAAAAAAGTAAAGATATTTCTATAATTGCAAGATTAATCCTTTCCTAACAGCCTTCAGTTTTGACGTCTAAACAAAAGACTTCTGAAAACAATTTAGAGAAATAAGAAAATGCGTTTAAACTATGCAAACATACTGCGACATTATCATACAACAGTTTCCTCTTTATTCATATTTAGCCTAATTATATCTTGTCGTCCATCAACTTCGCGAGCCAAAGGTTCTACCTCCACTTTGTTCATTCCTTTCGTAAGGAACAAAGTGGAGGTAGAACCGTTGGCTTGCGAAGATGGTCGTCGATAAACACTTCGAACTTGCTCAGTCGGACAAAATCATATACATGTACTTGTTACGGTATGCTATTGTAGAAATTGTTTTTTTTCCTGAACGATAACAAATCAGACTTGATTCGTTTGAAAGTTGTTGCAAGCGACACAATGAATGTTGATTCGTGTAAAGTACATCACGGAATATTTCTAGCCAACATGAGAAAATGATGGTAATCCGATTCATGTCCTGCATGTATGGAAGGACATCCACATGACATTTAATACATGTACATCGACGCTGTAAAAATCAAGTAACTGAAGCTTTGGTTACGAGGTTTTCGTTAAAAACTGACGATATGTGTACGTCCGGAATGTTCTGTGCTACATTGTTCTATGAATCTAATCTTTATCAACACCCATTTTATCGTATGTTTCAAAATATCAATTTTCATATCTATTTCGAAACAGTACTGTAGCAGTATTTTCTATCAGTATTTGCAATAAACATTTTTGTTTAACTCTTGGTAACATTTCTCCTGCAACACACATGGAACTAAGTCCGTCCTTTGGTTTAATTGCTTTAGCACAAAGGGTGAAAAGGATGTCGACCAAACATGGAAATTGTTAACCCTTTTTAAACACGTCCTCTTTCTGACGTCCCAAAGGATGTTACTTTAGAAATCTTTTGAGGAAAAGAAGAAAATACTAATAATCAGCACATCCCCCCTTCCTCCAACGGGTGACTATGTTATGTTTCTTTTTCCTCTTGCTTTTCCATGTGTATTTATCTTCTATACAATAGTACAATGTCGACAGGGTATGGGGATCAGTTTCAACCGTGTACAATTCGCAATAAAGTAAACTCTTGTCACAATTTGAATAATGTAGGAGAAACATAATACATCCTTTGGTAATTTTATACCTTCAAAATATCATCCTTGACTACCTTTCTAGGGATTCGTTACTCTCTTAGGAACAGAGCACATTCTCTCTTCATTCCATTATGATAGAATGATTTGATGGTTAATCAATAGACCTCGGCTTTGGAGAGTAGGGATTCGTTTGAATAACATTGCAAGTAAAAAATTATGATTATCAGTTTTTGCTCTTGCCTCTGAATATTTTCTTTCCTAATTAATGCAGTAGAAAGTTAAAGGGACATTTCATTCTCATTTCATTTTTTTTTTAAAGAATGTCTTGATGCCAAGATTGGTTATTTTAATGTGCCAAAATGCAATAAGTCTTTTAAAGTTGTTGCTGATAAACGAAAAACAGGCCTTTAATGTTGAGATAGATATGGCAAATTACATATACATCTGAACTGTTGTCCAAACCAATTTGTTTCATTTTAGCACAAACATATACATTTCACGTGAAAGGTTCAATATTTTGGCTTGAAATTTTCAGAATTTTCATGAGGAAATCTGCTCTTTCAAATAATATAAAGGTAACTTTTGTGAATAAATGTCTGTGAAATGTCACTTTAATGTATAAAATTTATTGAGTACTGTTTACACTTGCCGATCTCGTCTTCAGCTTCTTCGATTTGAGCAAAAAACTTTCTAGAAACGGATGAAACTGCCTATCTTACCATTATGACTCGTTTTGAGGTTTTGTACGCAGAAAGGCAATAGTTTCTACATACAATCAGTCTGATCAATATCCGTGTTGTGCTCTAAAAGCATTTACAAATCATGTGACCACTTTCTTGTCAAAACTGAGAGCATTCGTGAAAGCGAAAGGAAGTGGACTAATCTATGATTATAAACCTTTGTTATATGTGTGCTACTTTAATTATTACAGTCCCTTTTTAGAAGTTTTTTTTTTTTTTTTTTTTTTTTTTTTTTTTTTTTTTTTTTTTTTTTTTTTTAAGAATTTCAGTCACACCGCTGCTTTTCAACGAAAACCTCGTTAATAAAGCTTACAAGAAGTTGCTGTTACGAGGTTTTCGTTGAAAAGCGACGATATACAAGTCTGACATGGCTAGTTCTTTTTACACTTCCTTAAACCAAACCTGGTTTTAACATCCTTACGAGAAAGGCATTTTGAAAACATTGTGGCAAAAGAGAGAAAACCCAATACCTAACATTTTCTTCTTCTGATTCAATATTTAGATTATTTACAGTGTTACATTGCGCAACAAGAGCCGTCAAACAAGAAAACTGTCATACTTTAAGCCCCCTTTCCCATGACGGATTTTTTGTACACACATTTTTTGTATAATATAGTCTAGAACATCTCATTTATCACTTAAGTACATAATTTCATTAAATTCTCTCCGTTAGAAGAAGAGGAATTAGAGAAAAACTCTTGTCAACATTAAGGCCTCTTTTTCCATGACACAGCCTCAAATTCAGAAACAGAGAAAAGGGTCCTTATAGGGATTATCCCCGAGAGTTCACATGTAAGGTTTCATTGAATTTGATCCAAGTGTTGTTGAGATCTGGCTGTGGACGGACGGAAGGAAGGACAGACGGACGGACGAACAGACTTCGTGGCGATTATATGTTCCCCCGAAATTTTTTCAGGAAGCATAAAAATCATTTAATGATCAACATCCATTTCGTCGCTTGTAACAGCTTTCAAAGTGTGATCGACCAACATTTTTTAACGTTTGGAAAAGGGTAAATGTCAAATTAATGCCCATTTAAAACGTTCCCAAATACCCAGTAATGTATAGTAATAATAAATTAATCATGCCTATGGCAAACCATAGTAATAGTACAATCAAATTATCGTCTCTATCATGCATAAACTTTTCCCAAATAAAGCCTGTTTACATTCATAGTACTTAGAAAAATATTGAGACAAAAGAAGAAAATGCTGATTTCAGCATTTTCTCCTTTTTTCCCAATATTTTCTGTGCAATATTGACTATGCAAATGTCCTATAATAAATACTCAAAGTCTGCAGCAGTTTCCGAACTGGGACAGTCTATTTTGTTTATGTTTGGGAAAGGGTTTATCCCTCATAGATCTGCCAATATTGACAACTCAATAACGATTCAATTCATACTGACAAAGTATTATGCTGAAAATATAACTGAATCCGGTATAAATCAAATATTAAGAGCAAACATTGCGGTAAGGAAGCAACTCCGTCTTTTCAAACTGTTTTCAATTGATTATTTTTCAAAGGTCCTGGGCCCATTAAACATGCATACTAAAGCCCCTACACACTCAGGATTGATTGATTGTTGGATGGGGGCACACCTTTTGCAGTTGCTATAATCGAAGCGGCTGACCACGTGCGTATTCATGACGTTTCTTGTTAACAGAAATAGAAAAGAATAGAATATGGCAGCTTTTCACAAATGATATTCACGTGGAACGTTCCACCGCCGAATATTCACGACGTCTCCCAAAGAGGTTCGGATAGGTAACAAATGTTACGTCGTCGCACGAAAACTTCAAAGATAGCATTGTGTCTCATTACTGCAGTGATTATTTTACCTGCGCATCCTGCAACTTTTACTTATAATTTGGTCTCTGGGATACAAAGTTTTAATTCTAGCGAGTCCCAGGATGCAACAATTTTTACAGATTTCCTATTAAAAATAGTATACTGGACTCACAAAGCTATAGTACCTGGACTCATTGAAATGGAATCTAGCGAATCCCTACTCTCTTAAAGTGACATTTCAGAATTTTTTGTCATAAATTTTACTTTTATTTTTATCTGAAAGAGCATATTTCCTTATGAAAATTCCGAAAATTTCAAGCCAAAATAGTGCGCCGTTTCCGAGAAATTAATATTTTTGTGTTAAAATTGAACAAATTGTTGTGGACAACAGTTCGGATTTATACATGTATATGCAATTTATCGATTATGCCTCAACTTTAAATGCGTGTTTCTCGCTTATTGGCAACAACTGAAAAAAAAACTAATAGTATTTATACTCATTAGAATATACAATTTTGGCATCAAGACATACTTTAAAAATTGAAATTGGAATGAAATGTCCCTTTAAGAACAGAGCACATTATCTCTAAATTCCATTTTGATAGAATGAGCTCTGTTCTCACGGGGTCATTTCGCGTCTAATCTCGAGGCCTTGGCGGGATTTCAGTATCCAATCGTTGGCTATACACAACAAAACAATTTAAAAAGCTGATACAAACTTTCATTGGCTGACCCTCCAAATTACCGGCTTCAGCCAAAAATAGAAGCGACGTAATGTATACGTAATCAAACAAGATCAAACTGAATGATTTTGATTCGATAATTCAAATGTTACCGGCTTCAGCCAAACATAGAAGCGACGTAATGTATACGTAATGATCATGCAAGATAAAACTGACTGATTTTGATTAGATAATTCAAATGATGTGCTATAATTAGATTATGACGACCAAATAGGCTGTTGGCGTACCGAAAACTGCAGAGGTCATATTTGATGGTTTAATCAATAGACCTCGGCTTTGGAGAGTAGCGAGTCCCCAGGACTCACAGTCTTTAAATTGTAAAAAAATCACTGCATTAGTGATGGATTATCTTAATTAAATTTCGGACTTGATGGTGGGTATCGCCCTGGTCACATGTTAGACAAATGTCGATGCAAAATGGTAATCTTATTTGTACAAAGGGCCGAGCTTCTTACATACATCAACTAAACCGTACTATTATTAGGACCATACAATACAATTACGTAATTACGTGATAAAGAATATTGTATTGTATTACCAGGGCAAAAATCACAGGAAATATGTCATAATTACAAATACATGCTAATACAGTAAAGAAAATGATGAATAATGTGGCAACATGTTGCTTCAATTGCTTTTTGACATCCTAGACACAAGGTTAAGTATGCAGAAAGTGTCGTATATTTTCAATATCAACACCACTCATAATTTTCAAAAGTAGAATTGTTTCATCTCGTTGAAAATTCGTCTGTCAGTATAAACAAGAGCTGTCCGAAGACAGCGCGCTCGATTTCCTAAGTTGCCTAGTATAAAGGGGGCATAACTCCAAATATAGTGGAGCCAGGGTCATGGGCCCTGGTAGTAAGGTAGAGGGTGTGATGGTGAATAAGTATTCCGAGTTTGGGTTGAATCCCTTTGGTAGTATGGAAGTTATTGATGTTTGAAAAAACTTTAACCTTTGTTGCAAAGCCGACGCCAACGCCAACGCCGACGCCCGGGTGACAGTTTAAGCTCTCATTTTCTTCGAAAAGTCGAGCTAAAAAAAGTACATAATATTTCGCCATTGCAGACAAGCAAACGCATAATCACCTATCAGAGAGTGTAATTAAAATACAATTCATGATGTCGTTAATTTATAATCAACACCTCAAACAATGCACTGAAATAACTGTCCACTATTTCTCTTACGAATGTTCAAATTAAGCCATACCTCACATATTCACAAAATAAAAACAATTTTGAAACAGTGTATTGTGTAGATCGTGTCGGTGTAGATATTCTACACTAAAATCCTATGTCTGAATGCACACACAATAATCAACGGTGTAAAAATCCACCCGTTTGTTGAAGGACATTCTTTGTGTCTATTATGGACATTTGCAACAGGCTTAACCATTGGTTAATTGTGCCTATTTTATCGATACTCGTTAAACCGGCAACAACCCTTTCCCAAAAACAAACCCTGGGTTTCACGTCCTCAATGGGTTAGGCTGGGGAAAGTAATGAGACAACAGAAGAAAATATTTCTCTCAATATTCCCGTTAGTTTACTGTACACAAAAATATCTTAATTAATACCCATTTTGTCGTCTGCAACAGCTTCATACGGAAATAGTCTAAGTATTAAATTTTGTCATTTAGTAAAGGGTCAATTTGATTTTGCCGTGCTATAAAAAAGACAGGTAAGAACGACAGTGGAATCGATTAATTGGACTTGGATTGGAAACGGCCTTGCACCAATTTTAAGCCATACTCGAAAGAATGGTGTACCTATCAATGTGTTCCCGGTATTCCATTCAATAAATCAGTATTGATCATCGTTAACGTAGCAGTACCAACTGTGACCTGAACACAGGTTGTTCTCATTATACACTTTGACCATTCAGTTCTCAGATCCCAGTTCCAGAGAGCTACATGTAGCCAAAGTGAAGATGAGGACATTCTAAATTCGTCGTTTCAACTCCAAACCCTATGTTGTGTAGGGTTTGCTGAATAATAAATGAACTAATGCATTTTGAAAGGCCATCACCCCCTCTTATCTGTTGCACTGCATCCTATTTTTTAAACTCAGTTACTCCCCTTTAATATTCCGGAAATCACATTGCCGCGTTGTGTCGCATCTTTTATACTAATATCCCATTAAACAGTATTGGTGATTACTCGTGCTTACAGACCACATTTAGTTCAAATCTTTTTTATTGATTGAAGAGCAATTATTAACCGTTGCCTAGTAACATGGTCTAGATCGTATTACAAAAGATTAAAGTGGTGATCAGTGAAAACACGTGACGCGTCTTACAAATACTTAGTAGGAATCATTAACTATCTAGTTTCTACCTGTAAACATGAGAAATAGTTTGGAGCTCAGCTGTTGAATATTTTAATTGTTAACTTATTAGTTATAAGCTATGAAAAATATAAACTGACGTCCAAAAGAAACGCTCAAATGAAATTTGTCATTATTTTCCTTGTGCCTATTGCTATATTAGTGAAATGTATACTGTATATAATCATTTTGACCGGCAATTACGGCAAATAGAAAAAAATGCGTTTATATTCATCAAGATGTCCATTTCAGGTGACTGATCACGTTTTCTACGTGCGCTTCGTGTATCTATATCACGTGATAAAATTGCTCACTTTTCACACTTTTTTCCTTAAACATCCGTATTTAAGGGTATCAAGGCCAAATTCTGAAAAGGGGGAGCTCGTAATATGGCCATTTTTGAACGCGAGGAATGCACAAACAAGTCGCCAGACAGTATATCATATTGCAAATTCTCGATTTGGCGTCATGATCGACGCGTTAGAGTTCCACAAACGTTTATTGATCGGTCACGTCCAACTAGACCTCGTGTAACGCCTGTAAAACAAGATAATTCCCCGCGTTAACGTCATGTTCGTTTCAGTTTTGTGACGTTGGGATCGACATTGTGTCCAGTAGTCGGTTACTGTGGTGGCAAAATAAGTGTTTTATGGTAACTGTTGTTGCTGCACGTAATGTTTTGAAACATATACACTGTTTGGAAAATAGAGCTCGGTAAACCGATGTTGTTCCATAGGTTAATCAAGCTAAATTATCGGTCCTGACGTTGTGACGTTACTCGTGGACCTGCATTATTCGGACGGTCGACAGTTGATATATCGGATCTAGGACGCTACCTCGACCAAAATATTGGCAGCGGATGTGCATTAAAGGCAGCAGCAGCCGCGGTTTTTAAATTTTATATTCCTTAACATCACACTTTATCGCGGTATGATACGGAGTATTGAATCCAAAAGAAACAAATTGATTTTGTGAAGTCGACGTTAATCTACACAACCGTGGAGGGATTAACGTAAAATTTGGGTATGTGACGATTTGCACGTAGAAAACGTGTAAACGTCTTTTTCGACGTTATTGGTCACGTTTGACTGATTTTATCGTAAGATCTAATATCAATGTCAAGGAAAAGATGTCAGCTACCAACAATACAAAGTTGGATTAAATAAAACATAAGATTTATGAGATATTACAAAAATTAGTTGTTGCGTTTCTTCTTTCCAGTAGAATATTAGAAATCTAATATAATGTTTTTGACGTTGTTCTTTTTTTTTTTTTTTTTTTTTTGGGGGGGGGGGGGGGCGTAAAATGTGGTATAGTTTTTATTAAAAAATGGGATTTACTTTAAGTTAAACATTTTCTCCCCTTGCCACATAGGAGAAAACTCCAAGGTCAAGGTCGTGAGGTCAAAGGACATGGTCCCAAAAGTAGGAGAATCTATACGTGAAATATCAATGCGCTCTCTCTAATACCGTGGTATTGTTTAACAAATAGACGACGGCATGTATCATTTTGGGATGAGCTGTAGGGAGATTCTCTCTTTTTTCTGACAGAAAAATGTAAAAGTCTATAAAAGAACATGATTTGTTAAAAAATGAATCATTGGAAAAATTATTAGTCATCTTAAGTTTGGGCTGAAAGACGTATTTTCCCTAATGAAATTCAGAGCCAGGATTACCCCCCTGTATTAAACCAAATGGAAGTTTTTGAAAAGAAACTTCAACGTCAAGGTGACACGGTCACAATATGATAGGCCTTGGCATGAGGTATTTTGATGATTTGTAAAATATCAAGGCTCTTTCTGTAAAAGTACATGTACATGAGATATTAACCGCGTTAAGGTAGAATACCCACAGTGTGGTACTGACACAAGGATCGTGAGATCAGTTTCCTGTACATTTAGTCCCCGCTCGCAGGCACTCTCTTTAACCCATTACTACACGGCAAAATTTTGGACTGTTCCGAATTCAAAGACGTTGGAGATGACAATTTCAAGTTAATTAATTTTTAATAATTTTGGTCGTTTGGAGTAGAAAATAAAGTGGAAAATGAAAAAAATGCTTGTTACAATTGTTACAAGCAATTTCTTCATTTCCCACAATATTTTCCCATGCCAATTTTTTGTGAGGGAGTTCAAAGGCTTAACTGTGCAGTAATGGGTTAGGACACGACAGGTAGGTTCGAAAACCCACAAGATGGTAAAAACTTGATAGATCTAGTTTATTGTGCTGAGTATTCATATTCATACTGAAATTAGACCTTACCTCAACACCTTAAGTGCCATAAAAATCTTAAATTGTTGTAAAACGACATCTTTAAGAGTGTGCAATTATGGGTCATATTTTGCCATAGATATATACAAACGCATGATTCAAATACACAGTCGCAAAATAAGATTATTCCGTGTAAATATGGGTTCTTTTTCAAGACCGGTTATTTTTTGTTTTCACAAAACCTATTTACAAACAATAGGTGTACATAATTTTAACGACTTGCGGTTGAAGTTGCCTGAGGTGTAATCGATAGAATCAGAGAAAAAATGTGCAAATAGCCTTTTTTCAACATCCTAACTTAAAAACACCATTAGATCTAAACCATTTTCTAAACAACAAATGTAGATAAAGATTAAATCTTTATTAGACATAACACATACAATGTTAGTACAAAAGAAGGAAAGGCTGGTATCTCTTGATCTATCGACATTTATCAGTATTTTCTTCATTTGTCTTAATGTTCACATAATAAGGACGTGACAACGAGTTCTTTTATATATTTAAGGTTTACAGCCCCTCAATAAAAACCACTTTCTGGCCCTACGAAATGCATCAAATTAAACTAACTTGTAAATACACTTCACATAAGATGATTCGCCGAGCCGGATTTCAAGATTATGCTTCAAGAAGAAAATAATTTACAAATATCATTTTACTCTATATTCATATGCAAGGGATGTAATTTTGAACATTTTTGTCAAATATTTCCATAAGTATGCATTAATTCAAAATTCCTAACTATACCAAATGGTTATGTTTGTATTTGGAATCGAAATGTAACACAGTTTACGAATTACTGGCACTTTTCAAATTCCACCTTTGGCTTTTTGGTGCTAGATCTACTGAAGGGTTGGATACCCTAAGCCTTAATGTAGTTTGATCTAGATCTATCCATAAATCAAGTAACTCTTACCAGAAACAAGACCAGGCCCCGAAAATAACTTAAGTACGTTCTCATTCTCAAATCTGAGCACCGTGCTCAAATAGCACGAAATCCACGTGAACTTCAATCGAATACCCTTCAACGTTGAAGAGTATTGTTTTGAAGTTCAGCATATTTTCATGAGTATATACTTACGTTTTTTTTTTCCCGAGAAACCGGGCCTGGTTTTGACACATCTAGTAAAATATTATGGAAAACTATTGAAAAATGAGACATTGCTGATAATCAGCAATTTCTGATTTTTCCCTCGATGCTTTCCTTACTTGGATGTCCAATTAGATCTATCCCGTTTTTGTATTTTTAAAACCACAATTTTGCCATCTGCAACAGCGTACAATTAATTTGACAAGCTCAAAACTTAGTCGTTCGGTAAAAGGGCTTCTAAAAAGTCTCAAAAGTTCTACTCTATCCGTCACTGGTATACTCTATCTTCCATAGGCCTACTTTGCTAACTAGAAGGTTGCCTCCAGGGACAACATGTCGACTCGAGTACAACGTGTTTGCTGTTGCGAACTTTTAAAATTTGAAGTTAGAAATATAACAAGAGTGCCATGGTCACAATATACGCCGCCACTTATAAAACTTGAGACAAAAAAATGACATTGACAAGGATTTATAAATAATCACACAAAAACCTGTAAAAAGTTGTGTTCACAAAAAGGTTTTTATAAATATCCAGTCAAAAACCTGGAAGGAATTGCGTTCATGAGGCTGAAATATCATTAAGCCCCAGAGACTAAGGTTGAAGGGGGCATCACTCAGGCAAAAATAAATGTACCATAAAATCCTTACTTTATGCACATCTACCAATTTAGGTAATAACATCCACCAAGTTTCATTAGGATCCAGTCAGAATCTTAGAAGAAGTTGTATTGACAAGGCTGCAATTTCAATTGCCCCAGAGACTAAGTTTTTAAAGGGGCATAACTCTGGCAAAAATCAATGAACCATAAAATCCTTCTTTCATGCACATCTACCAATTGAGGTGATAACATTGACCAAGTTTCATTCAGATCCAGCTAGAAACTTAGGAGGAGTTGCGTTGACAAGGCTGCAACTTCAATAAGCCCCAGAGACTAAGTTTTTAAGGGGCATAACTCAGGCAAAAATCAACGAACCATAAAATCCTTCCTTCATGCACATCTACCAATTGAGGTGATAACATTGACCAAGTTTCAAGAAGATCCAGCCAGAAACTTAGGAGGAGTTGCGTTGACAAGAAAAGTGGACTAACGTACGGACTGATGGACGGATGGACGGACGGACGGACGGATGGACGGACGGACGGACAGACGGAGAAGATGACGCCAATATACGTCCGCCTCCGGCGGCGTATAAAAAGGACAAAATATACTAGAGGAAAGAAGAAACACAAAAACTATTTTTTGTTATTTCTCTTAATTCTTTTATGTTATTGAGTCAAATTTGAGACTGATTATTATAGGGAACTGTATCTTGATATTGATATTTGTAATTACGTTAGAACGTGTCTTACGTGTGAGAAAACGTCAAAATAAACGTATACACGTTTCTCACATACAAACCTTTAAATAACCAAACTTTACATAAAACTCTTTTGATTTGTGTAGATGCACGTCGACTCGACAAAAGACAATGATTTTCGTTTGAATTTAATCCCTCGTATCATTTTGCGACTTTTTCAAAGACTTCGTCCAATAGCAATTGTGATGTTTATTAATGGAACATCTAAACCCGCAGTTGGTGCTGACTTTTGTTTACATCGGTATGCAAAATATTGCTTGAGGTAACGTCTTAAAACGAACGGATTAACTGACGGTCGCCGAAAAGCGGTCGTCAACGCCTAACGTCAAGATGTCAGGATCAGAACGTTCGCTTGTTTTACCCACGGAAACAAATTCTCTTATCGAGAAAAGCTGTTTAGGCTATTCATGGACAGTAAAGCAATCAAGTTCTAGTCAGAAATCGTTAAGTTCAGTCTGGATTGCGTGCAAGAACGCATTTAGCGTTGACGCCAAACCGCTCTCATTTAAACGCATATTGATGACACGTACAACCAGTGACCTTGATGAAATTTTGACACTAGAAAGTCAAATGATTAAGTTTTTCTATGCATTGAAAAAAGTACGCGAATACTGGTGCTTTTGAGAAAAACAAAAACAAATCGTATGATTAAATTAATTTGTTGTTGCGTTTCTTTTTTCCTTTAGTATATCTCAACAGTTACTACAGTTATGAGTGACAAGTGTGTCGTAGCTTTTCAACAAAAGCCTCGTAACTGCAGCTTGCGGTTTAAAGCTGTCACAAAAGGATTCAAATGGTCTAAAAGGCCAAAGTCACAAATATAATGTCATGGTCCCAAGGTCAATGTCATGACAGGGATTGTTCATGTGTGAATATCAAGGCTCTTTCTGTAATTAAAAAGACATGGCGAAAGACCAGAAATCTTTGTCAGACATTCAGTCTGACAGTACCGAATAATTTGTCAGACCGAATAAAATTTTGTCAGACCGAACACTCATTCACTATCTCGACAGATCAATGGCAGTGTCAGACAGTCGGACTGATGTAGATCTAGCAAAAAAAATCATCAGACCGAGGGAAATTTTATCAGATATGTCTGATTGTCTGACGGTTTTTGCCATGTCTGAGTGCATAAGATGAAAGTCAGATGATTTTCTTTCAAAGATATGTCAAGCTCCAAGGTCACAAAGTCAAAGATTATTGTCCTATATGAAAGGTACGTATTAGTAGGAAGTATAATCTGTGTAAGTATATATTGAAAGCCAGTTTAAGGGGGAATGCTCCAGTTTTTCGGAACACTCGGACATTAGTGTAGTAAATTTAATGTTTCGTACCAATATGTTTCGCTACCATATTTTCAATAATATAACACATCATTACAATTTACCATTTTTGACGGTAAAAGCGTATTTATTATGCGAAACTGATTTCCTCGAGATGGAAATCGATTATTTAGAGCAAGACAGTCGTAAGTGTGTATGCAGTTACCACTGTTTTGCGTCATTTTATTCATGTGTAGCTGATAAAAAATGCTGTAATTCACTAATAAGTGCGCTGACCTATACATTTTCTTTTTGAATTATTACCAGGACATATTGCTTAACCCTTTCCCAAACAAGACCTGGTTTTGACGTCCCTATTAGAAAAGGCTTTGGAAAACATTGAAACAAAAGAAGAAACTGCTGAAAACCAGCAGTTTCTCCTTTTGTCTCAATATTTTCCATAACATATTTTACACAAATTCTGTCTTTAATAACTTCCATTTTGTCATTTGTGGCAGTTTTTGAAGTGGATCACCCTAAAATTTTGCCGTTTGGTAAAGGGTTAATACAATGAGGGAGTTTTATCAAATTCTATTATGTAGAACTTGAAATATTTCCAAAAAATATGCAAATTTTGACATAAAGCACTCCAGCTTCGTTGATCTAACCGAACACGTGGGCATGCTGTTTTATACATTTACGTGTTTATAATAGCACATATTTTGGGTTTTCTGTTCGTATTAAATGTAAGACGTTACTTTAAATCCTTTTTGGGGACTAAACGATGAATATACAGAATTTTATTAGCATTTTAGTGACCTTGGACAGGTGCAAGAAATTGTGCAGTTTTCCGATGTAGGGGTATGTGATACGAATGCCTATAAAATTCAAACAAGATCGCTGACGACCCATTTTTATTTTATTTTTCAATTGGTAATAATTATAACGTGCTATTTCAACATACAAAATATAAATAAATTCTATTATTGGGAAAAAATAGGAAACTGGAGCATTCCCCCTTAAATGTTTTAACAAGATTGTCCGCGGACAATATTAAAGATCGTCCTAACGACAGGTTAAACAAGGTCGTGGTCAAATGTGAACGGTGTTGGTAGGATGTGTCCATGTGAGAAATATCAAGGCTGTATGTGTAAATGGACTTTAAAAGATATAGGCCAGGTTAAAGTTTTTTAAAAGTAGGTCAAACAAAGTCAAGGTCACAAGGACCAAGGTCATGGTCAAATGTAAACGGTGTTGTAAGGATGTGTCCATGTGAGAAATATCAAGACTGTGTGTAATAGGACATGAGATATAGGCCTGGTTAAAAAAAATAAAAGTAGGTCAAAGGTCATGGTCAAAAGTGAAATGTCTTGGTTGGAGGTATCCATGTGTGAAAAATCAAGGCTGTTTGTGTAATAGGACATGGGATGTATTCCAGGTAAAAGGTTTTTAAAAGCAGGTCAAGTTTCAAGGTCAAAGTCACAAGGTCCAAGGTCATGGTCAAATGTGAACGGTGTTGGTAGGAGGTGTCCATGTGTGAAATATCAAGGCTGTATGTGTAATAGGACATAAGATATAGGCCAGGTTAAAGTTTTTTAAAAGGAGGTCAAACTCCAAGGTCAATGTCACAAGGTCAAAGGTCATGCTCCCAAATGAAAGGTCTTGGTTAGAGGTATCCTCAGGTGTAATACATGTATCAATGCTGTATCTGTAATAAGGCATACGATAAAGACCATGTTAAAGTTTTTAAAAACGGTCAAAAGGTAGGTCAAACTCCAGGGTCAAAGTCACAAGGTCAAAGGTCATGGTCTCAAATGACATCCGGGGGTATTCAATAGCTCTTCCGAGACTATCGTCTCAGGCGAGCTAAAAATGACATGTCTTAACGGGATGTAGCTAGATCTTTTTAAAACTCCAAAAGTAAGGTTGACAGAGTAATATATGGTTCTTGCAATTTTCCTCAGAGTGATCTTAGATCTATCTCTTATATCTATCTAAGCAGGCCCGTACTAGGAACAGGGGGCTAGGCGGGGCTAAGCCCCCCCCCCCGAAAAAAAATGGCAAAAAAGGCCGAATTTTCTAAATTTTACACTGAAAATTTTGGGAAAATCCAAATTAGCCCCCCCCCCCCCCCCTCCCATATTCTGGACACTTAAGGTTTACGAACTGAGAATGAAATGCAGATCCAGAGGCGAAATTTGAAAAGTGCCAGTTATTCCTAAACTATGTTACATTTCCATTCCAAATACAAACATAAGCTTTTTGTATGGTTTAGAATTTTGAATTAATTCATACTTATGGAAATATTTGACAAAATGTTCAAAATTACCTCCCGTGCATATGAATATAGAGTAAAACAATATTTGTAAATTGTTTTCTTCTTGAAGCATAATCTTGAAATCCGGCATGGTGAATCAACTTATATGTGAAGTATACATTTACAAGTGTGTGTAATTTGATGCATTTCGTATGGCTAGAAAGTGGTGTTTTCATTCTCAGTTCGTAAACCTTAAATGGCTTTAGCCCCTCCAATATGAAAATATACTTCCTACGGGCCTGTTGGCTCATGCTTGTATGATTCAGGAGATAGAATCTATATCCGAACAAAGTTCATAGTTGCAAATAACAACTTTAGGCCAATGGACCTAATTCAGAAATCAACTTTAGGAAAGTAAGGCCTAGGGTACAAAGATATTTTAGCCATGCCATATTCAGCCATTTGCCCTTTTATCTCGGGAGTAACCTTTTAAAATTCAACCTATGGATCAAAATGGATGTCCTATAAAACCCCACGTCATAACTCATAAGCCAGGCCCGAGTATATGAATGATATAGGCCCTATCCTGGCTTATGGCCGGTGGGCCCATGAGCCAAATTAATCACAGTTTTGGTTCATGCAAAAGCTACTAGAGAAAAAGATTTCTTCTGCTAATTTTACAGTAAATAATTTACAAACATGTTAGATCTAGATCTAGATCTATTCTAGATCTATTTAACGATAAAATGAACTTAAACAAACTTTCTTAAAAATCTTTCTTCGAAGAACTATGAACAACATCGCTCTAGAGCTTTTTTATGGGAAAGACAGACTTACATGGTTCCGACATTGTCAATTCCAAATGCAAATATATGCAGATAAATCTGTACACATAGATAGATCTACTTGACTTACATGTATTAAATATAGGACATATATATTGGTAATGCGAAGATTACGTCACCAAACTCGTCATCACAAACAAGTAGGTCAACTAAATCTAAATGAGTGGCGATCTGGAAAAAAGATAAATTCCACACGGTGGTTAATCACATGACTCAGAATTTCAGAAAATCATCAATAATCTCTCCTATTTGACCAATTTGAAATCGGTTTGAAGCAGAGAAGGTGGGAAATTTGCAAGGGATAAACTCAGCTGGATGTAGGTCTAGTGGATTTTTGAAAAACGACTGACAAAAAAGTTATTGAACATCACCCAAAATTTTGGTTGATAGATCTATTCAATAACTCTTTGATAAGTTGATTATTCAAAATTGCAGCACATCCAGCTAAGCCTATTCCCATCATTTCCCAACTTTTCAGTTTCAAACCGAATTCAAATCGGTTCCGTATAGATCTAGATCTAGATCTAATTAAAAAAAATACTGAAGATTTTCTGAAATTGTTGTAGGCCTATCACAGACATGGCGAAAACCGTCCTGTAAAATTTCCCTTGGTCTGATGATTTTTGCAATTGTCAGCCCGACTGTCTGACACTGCTAAATTGAACTGTCAAGATGGTGAATACTGTAAGTGTTCGGTCTGACAGAATTTTATTCGGTCTGACAGATTATTTGGTACTGTCAGACCGAATGTCTGACAAAGATTTCTGGTCTTTCGCCATGTCTGGTACGTGATTATCCACTGTAAGAACAGTTTACAAGTAGGCCTATCTCAATGCAGTCTGATGAAAGATCTCTTGAAAGATCGATGAGTATTGACATCTCTAAATTACCACATGTCATATGTAAAGAAGCTAATCACAATTGCCTAAATCCTTATGAGATTGTGCATGCAGATCTGTTTGAATGTAGAAATGGGCAGTTATGGCTTATGAAATTTTGCATGGTCTCAGATTGACACACGTGCATCCATTCTCTCCGCTTAGTGATCGTTCGTTGCTCATCACATATCATCGATTCTCTGCAAGAGGCTACCTCGGCCAGAGTCCAAGAATCGTGGTCTACCGAAGGATAACGTAGACTATATAGTTAGTTTTTACCTTTGTGCTTGTTTCATTTCTTGTACATGTATTATACATTAGAGAAGGAAAATATTATTCTATTTGCATTAGAAGTGCTCTCAAATTTAGCCTTGATCTAATTATTTTTAACGGGACTATATTCTTATTCTTCCTAATTAATATGGGACTATTCTTTATATTCTTCCGACCCCATAGCAGAGGTGATAGCAAGTGCCTCTGAGAAAGAGAGTGCCTTGCATGCCCTTTGATAGTGATTAATGATTGTTGTTGTGGTGGTGGTGGCGGTGGTTGGTTTTGTTTTAGATCTTCTTTTCCTGCATGCAGGTCAAATGAAAGCTTGGATCCCGAATAGACGGCGTACACGTGTCATGCACTACTAATTTTGAAACACGCAGAACTTTCTCGAAACTAATAGGCCCATTGAGTGTCCTTTTTCCAGATAAGATAACCGCTCAAAATTTTAAGAAATTAAATAGATCTATAAAGGCTACGGGTTCTAACTCTCTTATTTAAAGCTTATTAATTTTAAATCAATTGGGATAATTTAAGCTAGATCTAGTCATCTGGATTCTGCCGTGTGTGAAATAGGCCGACACCAGTTCCCACGCAAAATTTAGGCATATACAGGCCTATGAAAAGCCATGGTCAATTCCATTACCGGGCATTGAACCCGGAACCTCTTTATCGCAATGCTGGCTATCTAGGCCCACCTTTTGATCACGGACACGATCATATTTACAAGAATACATTTTTTAATACGAAAGAAGGCAGACTATGGTATACTACTATTAGCCCTTTCCCAAACAACAAAAACATAGGGTGGTCCAATTTGAAAGACGCTGTAGACATCTAAAAAGGAAGGTATTAATTTTGTTTAGCCTACAATAGGCCTATATAGCAAAGAAAATATTTAGACAAAAGGAGAAACTGCTGCTTATCAGCAGTTTCTTCTTTTATCTCAATATTTTCAAAAGCTTTTTTTTTTCGATTAAGGACGTCAAACAAGGTCTTGTTTGTTAATAAGGAATAACCCACATAGCTCTAGGCTTTCACACCAATTTGAATTGGTGGTTGTAGAGAAATGACTTAGTCGACCTGTGGACGAGGTGGAGGCTATATAAGCACATCCGCCTTTCGGGAAGCATTCAATTTAAGACCTGGGTAATGTACTTCCTGTATAATCGATATATTTCGACGTATTCTGTGACGTCCGTAAGTACGAGCATTTTATAAGGTAAGGCCTGCGTAATCACTGTGTTGTAAGTTGTCCGTTAGATTTGTGTAGTTTGTACGGAAGTTTTGAGTGGTCAATCAAAGATGGCGTCCGTGGAAAATCGTTAGAGGTGGGTGTCTTAGTTTTTCGTCGATAATTTCCTTAAATGGCCGTATCTTGTCTTGATACTGATATCATCGTACAGGAGAAATGTATACCTAATAACAGTGCTATATAGCCAAGTACCAGTGTTGTTCTATCGTACTCAGTCGTTGTGCAAAGACAGCCAAACACGGAAAACTTTTTTCGAAGCGAGAAAGTTGCCCTTTTAAGGATGATTACATTGTACACAGCGAACTAGGGAACAAACTATTGCTCTAACTTGGATGTTTTGAACATGCTCTTTTCTATGGTTACCGTTATAGTACACAAAAATGTCCAGAATGACCACAAACGCTGTGTTTACTAAATGGCCAAACAACGGTGTAGTCCCAGTGAAAATATGCAGACACAACGGTGCAGTTTCTGTGTTTTATGTACGGTGTAGTTATTATTTTCACAACAAGTTGTGAACGGTGTAGACTTGGTATGTTGTATTGGCCGAACTAGCTCTAACAGCTAGCAGATCATCTGCACATCTGATTTATCTCCCTCAAATACTTTGGTCTTAGAAAACACAGTTACCTGGTATTTCCCTTGATGAAAACGCCACCATCCTCAAAGTAAACGAAAACAAACGTTAAGGAAATATGCAGTTTTCTCTTTTCTTCATTCACATAAGTCTAAAACAGTTCGATGTATGTTTAATTTAATTTTTGGAAGACATTTTTGTTATTTGGTATTGAACAAAAAAAAATCTGACCTGACGGACATGATAATCACAAGGAATACCATCACAAAATATTAGATAAGACATACGATAGCAGTCATTTTAGAGCCATGTTTAGTGACTTACCCTAAGATGTGGGTGCAATGGTCAATTTCTTGTTCATCCGTTCATTTGATTTGTAGATTCGAAATTTCAACTCTGGCTTTGAATTTTTCTTTGTAACTGTTTTAATTGGTTATTACAATCAATTCTTGTAATTAATGAAATGATTTCAACTTAAGGAGTATGATAATTATTAATCAACATGTATCTAGTTTTCAAATTGACCTCTCATTGAAGTATGATTTTACCCAAAATAAAGGATTCCATCAACAAAACATAAATTATAAATAACAAAACATAAATTATAAATTTGTTTCATAAACATTTGGGCCTTTCGTCTTGTTCGACTTAAAGTAATTAAGTCTTGAAAATAGAATTACGGAACTGCAAAATTCATTTTGGAATTTTCATACGTAACTAACCTCTTCTTCAGGACTGACAATTTTCTGACCAAGATTTTTTGGGCCCACTCATAAAATGTAACCATTTGCAATGAAAAAGACAATATTTTATTCGCCAAAACCGTTTGACTATTGGAGTAAAACGCATTGAAGTACTTCCAAGAGAGTAGAACTTACATCCATAAATAAATGAAATTCAATGTTTTCCATCGGGAACCGACCTTCCTCGACTAAGATAAACAATTACCAAGTTGATCAACGCTTCTCAATGACTTAATCACAATTGGGAACAAACTGTTCATTTCAGCCATTGTTTTCATGTCTCGTGGGGAAAGAGATGAGTCCCTATCCGTATCATCTGATTCAGCACGTCCAATGGAAATATCAGGAATTAAGGTCGGTGCTTTTTGAACGACTTTATGGGGTGTTGAACTTCGTAATTTTTTATGTACTGGACTCATGCAGTCAAAATCGGGGATATCATCGATAGAAAGATTGTTAAGCCCAAAATCCTTTTTTCTACATTGATGAGGTCTATCTTGTGTATTCTATGCTCGCAAATGGGGATGATGTCCTAGTCTGACCTCTTGATAATATTCGGAATGATACTACAGTTCAGAGTTTTCAAACCTGAATATCTGACCGGAATGGTCCTGTCCCGAATGCTTTACAAACTTTTCGAAACTTCCTCCGAAATGACAGTAGTAACAAGTGAACAGCATGGAACTGAAAATAAAAGAAAAAAATAAAACAGACACCGCCAGATTCTTGGTACTTTCTACTTTTTGACCCTTACGGAATTGCCTTGACAAATAGCAAAGAAACTAGATTCTTTCTATATTCTGATTGAAGTATATTTTGTAGACATATTTACACCTTCTCTGCTGCAAAGCAGTTACAAGTTAGTCACCTATTAACATAATTGTTGAATACTTTCGGTAGTATTTATAAAACATGATTCTCAGCCGTGAAAACGTTATCATTTAACATTACTATTGCTTCAAGTCTACACCGTTCACAATTGAATTATGTCTACACCGTTCACAATTCGTTATGAAAATATAACCACACCGTACACAAAACACAGAAACTGCACCGTTGTGTCTGCATATTTTCACTGGGACTACACCGTTGTTTGGCCATTTAGTAAACACGGTGTTTTTGGACATTCTGGACATTTTTGTGTAAAACGAGGGTAACCATAGAAAAGAGCATGTTCAAAACATCTAAGTTAGAGCAATAATTTGTTCCCTAGTTCGCTGATTACTATGTAATCATCCTTAAAAGGGCAACTTTCTCGCTTCGAAAAAAGTTTTCCGTGTTGGGCTGTCTTTGCACAACGACTGAGTACGATAGGACAACACTGATACTTTGATATATAGAACCGTCGATAGGTATACATTTCCCCTGTATAATGATATCAGTATCAAGGCAAGATACGACCGAATAAGAAATTTATCAATGAAAAACTATGACACCTACCTCTCATGCTATATCGTTGTCGCCATCTTTGAATAGCTACACAAACCTAACGGACAACTTACAACACAGTGGTAATGACGTTTGTAAGGCCGAACATACACCGAACATTTCCGATAAAGTCCGATAGTAGTTCCCTGCTTTTAAAAAGTACTGTTAGATGAAATATCGCCTGTTTCCGTAAAAACAGAAATAATCGAGCGTGCACAGATTTCCGGGGAATATTCTAAACAGTTGTTGTGAAAATGTTTCTAAATTGTATGAAGAGTAGGCAAAAAAACAACAACAACAAAAGTCAAAAATTCAAAATTTGAGAGCAATGAAAATTACTTCCTATGAAACCGTCTGTTCGCGCCATACAGATTTCGTTCCATAACTGTATGGTCACATAACCCATTACCCAGTCTTAAGGTCTTACCTTAATCCTTTCCCAAACAACAAAATTTTAGGATGGTCCAATTTGAAAGCTGCTGTTGACGACACAAGAGATGTTGCATTTGTGATACATTTGTGTATAATACAACACAGAAAATACCCCCCCCCCCCCCCCCCCAACCTCGCTCTGTTCCTAAAGAACTGGGGCCCGTTTTACTAACAAACTTACGAACATTTTTAAAACAACAACAAATCTGATTGGCCGAATATTTACTGTTATTATTTCTCTTTCAATCAGATGTGTTGTTACAAGGTTTTTGAAAAAATCTATGTTAGTAAAACGCGGCCCAGGGTCGCGTTTTACTAACATAGATTTTTGTAAAAACCTTGAAACAACTCCTCTGATTGAAAGAGAAATCATAACAGTAATTATTCGGCCAATCAAATGTGTTGTTCAAGTTGTTTCAAAAATGTTCGTAAGTTCGTAAGTAAAACGGGGCCCTGAGAACGACGTAGAAGATGATTCCATACTCGACCCCTCCGGCGACATTTTAAATGTTTTAATTTATGACGTACGTTAACCCTTTCTCAACAAGAAACAGTTTTGCATTCCCTTATGGAACCTTCTTGAGAAAATATCGACCCAACATTTTATCCTTTTGCCAAAAATATATTCTGTGTTAAAGGGCCTATTGCTCACAGGTCTATTGTTTCTTTAAAAGCATCCAATATGTCGTCTGCAGCAGATTCAATTAGAAAGTTCGGGATATTTGCATTTTGTTAACCCTTTCCCAAACACCGATTTTCTGGACTGGTCTAAATAGGGAACGATTTAATCCAGTTTATCGTGACAAAATTTTGGACGAACAATAGTATTTCCGTATGTGTAGTGATACAATCTCGAAGTTACGAGATTTTATAGCAACAACGACGGTTTATCAAATCATAATGTTCAAGGTGATGCAGACGACAAGATCATTATCGCCAAGCCTGAAGAATCTACATGTTATAGATCTATAACATAGAAAGAATTGAGAGAAAAGGATAAAATGCTACTTAGTGGTATTTTGTCATTTTCTTTTAATAATTTTTCAAACATTTCTTAAAAAAGAAAGCGATTTCCAGTACATTCATCAGAGTAAGTTATCCAAATATTTTAAACTGTGACTTGTGTTAACCTATTTACAAACAGTATTTGATTTTATATTCTGATTTTTTTCGGGAGATAGGGCGGAGCCTAGTAAACGGGTCATTACATTTAAGCTTGAGGAGAAACAGCCTTCTCGCTCAGCGGTACATCGTCGGTATTATTGCAAAACATTATAACTACAGCGTGAATCAGGCTGTACTGTTGTCGCCACATCGTATGGCACAATGTTTATATTTTGTTCAAATGTAATTGAACGTTAAACAAAACATAAACACGTGCCATACGATGTGGCGACAACTGTAGTTACGAGGTTTTATAACAACTCATTTTACAATAGAACGTTCTTTCAATTTCGAAATGTGTTCATGCTCGTGCCGCACGTTTTTCTCTTATATCAACCAAGATATCGAGAAGTAAACTCGTCGAATAACCTCTTCGCTTAGCCACACCCTGTGAGGTGAATAAAAACGCAATATACGTACCTTATTGCAAAATTTGAGGAAAGATTGAGGCAAAAATAAACAAGTATTTTCTTTGACAAAACCCTTTATGCTTACTGTCCTATATACATTTGTCGTTTGCAGAAGCTTTCAAATTGAAGCAGTATACTTTTGTTACTTGGTAAAGGGTTAAAATGATACTTTTAGATTGAAAATTATGGTCAAAACATACTACCGCTGACCTATACAAGCTGACCTTTAATTAACCCTTTTACAAAACGCAAAATTTGAAAATTGCTAAGGGCAATAAAATGGATGTCAAAGAAAATACATTTTGGTCGTGAGATTTAAATACATGTGTTGTTGTATGCTGTATTGTGTAATCCTCAAGGGTCAACGACCTTCTGGATATTTGCTAATAAACTATGTTCTACATATCAAAATGAAATTCTAATGGAAACAATGAATGTTGGTTCACAGAAAATCTTTATTATTGTGAAATCCAACACATAGGTTGTTTGGGAAAAGGTTAACCCTCTCCCAAACAAGACCTTGTTTTGACGTGTCGCATCGAAGAAGCTAAGGAAATCACTGAGGCAAAAGAAGAAAATGATAATGATCAGCATTTTCTCCTTTCGCCTCAATGTTTTCTTGCTATATTGAATAGAACCCGTGCCTTTGTCGTGAGCAGCACTTTTAACCATTTTCCAAACAAGACCTTGTTTTGACGTCCCTAATAGAAAATGCTTGGGAAAACATTGAGACAGCAGAAGAAAACGCTGATAATCAGCATTTTATTCTTTTGTCTCAATACTTTCTGTGCTATATTTTACACAAATCATAGCATTATCAAAACCCATTTCGTCGTCTGCATTTACATTCAAATTAGACAACCCTAAATTTGTGTTGTTTGGGAAAGGGTTAAAATCGAAACAGTCCAAACTTGTGAAGTTTTGGGGAAATGTTAAAAGTCATATCATGGTCCTATCTGTTTCCGCATACGCGCTATGAATCATTTACCGAAAGTTTACGTTTTCGTATGATTTCAGCTTTTAAGATGGAAGATTTTTGTTTATCGTGGCAAAAAAAAACATTGAAGGAGAAGAGAAAAGCTTGTAACATGTATTAGCAATATCTATGCACTAAGTTAAGCTTTTCAAAGAAACGAAAAGATAGTTTCTCTTTTTTGTCTCAATCATTTTCTGTGCTATATTGCGCATGGGCCTATATCATTTTGTTGTTTTAACCCTTTCCCAAACAAGACCTGGTTTTGACGTACCTAATAGAAAAGGCTTGGGGAAACAATGAAACAAAAGAAGAAACTGCTGATAACCAGTAGTTTCTCCTTTTGTCTCAATATTTTCTATGCCATATTTTACACAAATTCTATCTTTAATAACTTCCATTTTGACATTTGTGGCAGTTTTTGAAGTGGATCACTGTGAAATTCTGTCGTTTGGGAACGGGTTAAGCAAATTCATAATTGGAACAGTCCAAATGTTTGCCTTTTGGAAAAAAGGATTAAACCTTAATATTTATTAAGCTGCAGATTATCAATCGAAAATGCGGCATTAAATAAGCCTGTCCCAAAAGGACGCAATTTGTGGATGGTTGAATTTGAATGGATATTTATATAAAAATCAATAAGACCAGTGCAGCATAACTATGTTGTTGCTCATCAGCATTTTCTGATTTGGATTCGGTGTTTTCCAAGCCTTTTATATCGTAGCTGACCTAGTTTTGTCAGGGAAAGGGTTAAACCGTTCAGACTGCGGTAAATGACTAAGTACCCGATATACCTCACGATAAATGACCTGGCAGAGCAGCCCATGCTAATCGAATGGAACGCTCTGTCAGGTCAATTCTCGTCCGCTATACTACAGTCATATAGTTGTTTGGTTTATTGCGGGGTTTTACGTCGTTTTCAACTTCTATGGTCATATCGCGGAAGCTGGAGACCTAACCGTTGGATCCTGGTATTTCTCTCACCAGCACCACCACAATATCCAAATCGAGCCTCCAGCTGCTCTCTCGCATAGATATGAGAGACAAATGACATTTGTCAAATGTCAGAACTAAATTGCTACTGGCCGAGCCGGGGTTCGAACTCGCGACCACTGGTTTGCCAGACTCCGACGTAACCGACTGAGCTGTCGGGGCTCGGTGTCATACAGCTGTCATAGGTTATAAAACATACATTTTGGGACGGCATGGGTCTTGATCAGACTGAGCATACGCACAGGCCGAATAGTTACGAATTTTGTGCTAAAAGTTGACGTGGTTTACCGTAATGTTTTGATAAACCATCGATGTTGCTATACAATATCGTAACTGTGGCTTTAATCAAGCCGTTTAAAAAAAAGTTACAAGATTTTATAACAACACCAATGAAATAATATTTGTTTATACGAAATTGCGTCATGATTAGGCCTATAAACCGTTTCCTATTGTATTCGTGTTGGTCTGAAATGCCCAAATGCCCTTTTTCCAATACAAGCATCTATAAGCCTAACTGTTATGTACTGCGTTTTCATCTCTCGTAAATGTTTTTTCCCCTAGTTTCTCTAACGGGGATGTCAAAACTATGACTTACTTTGGAAAGGCTGAAACACATTAAAGTCAAACAACAAACATTAGAAACAAATGGAGAAGGGGGAAAGGGTTTTAAATGAAAATGAAATTAATACGTTTTTACAACAGTTTTGTACCGACTGTCCTTAGCCTTTAGATATAATTTCCAATTGTTATCAATGCTTTCTATTGTAACAATAAAAGTTGCGTTAAAAGGTGAAGAAGCCGGAAGGTAAAATAATTGTCTACACAAATTGTTGAATTAATTGTTGATCATATCACAAGAAGCTATTTTACCTATTTTTGCGACAACATCAATATTTATAAATGCAATATAAATTTAATACAGCTTCCACAGACGACAAAATGGATGTCGTTAGGGTAGTCCATCCCTATTGTGATTCGCATGGTGTCGGAATTATTCGGGCGCTATCGAAAACATTCGGCGGTGGAACTCTCCACCGACGAATGTTTACGGCCGCGCCCGAAAAGGTTCGGATACGTAACGACGCCGCTTAAAAAAAAAAGTCGATGTTTTATGAATCTCAAAATGGCGACAATACGATTATTCTAACTCAAGGATGGAATTTCGGAATAACAATATTATGTCGCAGAAAATATTGAGGCAAAGGGATAAAACGATGGTTTTATCATCATTTTTTACTATTGTATTGATGTTTTCAAAATCTTTAAGTTAAATCTACATGTAAGGACACAAAACAGGCCCGTAGGAAGCAATTTGATATTGTGTGGGCTCAAGCCCCTGGGTCTGAATGGGGGGGTCTAAATTGAATACCCGCTGAATTTTCACTGTAAAACGAGGAAAGTTTGACATTTTGGGCCAACTTCGAGGGGCTAAACTTTGGAGGCTAATGTATTATAGTATATATGTTACCGTACATGATTTCATGTAGCACTTGTCACTATGTAATAAAATGAAGATTGACTCAAAAGCCAGGTATCATTTGGGAGACTAAAAAAAACAATTGGCATATTAAAGAACACCCGGAAACCAAAGCTACCTAAGAGGACGAATATCAGACGAGGGGAGGGGTTGCAGAAACCTGATGTTACACGAATCATCATGTAGGTATATAATAACATGAAGTCAGGTCCTATGGCGGATCCAGGATTTCTATAAAGGGGGTTCGAATATACAAAAAGGGGGTTCGTTTTGCTAGTATCACACAATTTTGACTGAATTTCTGCATGAAAATGAAATAATCAGGCCACAGAGAGAGGTTCTACTGAACCCCTGAAACCCCTCTGAAGACGGACTCCAAAAACTTTCACAGCTGTCTCAAATAGTTTTGCTGTCATGTACAATCCAAAAATAATTCCATCTGATATTTAAGAATACATGTATATTGATGATTTTCAACAAACACTTATTAACTGCAGCTTGTTTTAAGCTGCGGTTACGAGGTTTTTGTTGAAAAGCGACGATATTATGTCAACCACTGTGCGGCGGATCCAGGATTTCTGTGAAGGAAGCTTGGATATACAAATAGAGGGATTCGTTTGCTTATTATCATCAAATTCTGACTGCATTTTTATGTGAAACTCTAATAAGCGGTCTATATAAAAAGAAAAGACTTGGAAAACATTGAAGAAAGAAAAATCCAGCTTTCTCTCAATTTACTTCAATACTTTCTCTGCTTTGATCACGTGCTCAAAACATCAATTTTGTCGACTGAGAATTTTGTTCCAAGCGAGGACCAGATCAGTATATAAATTTGTTGCACATAACTAAAAATGTCAAAAAGATTTAAACTTTGTATTAATAAAAACATGGAACACTTCTGAGAGAAAAAAAGAAATAATGGCTCTCGGCATTTCGTAGTTTTCATTAAAAAAACCCATCTCACTTCAGTTCAGTGCATTCTGATTAGAGTTTAAGTTTATTGGGGTTTTACGCCGTTTTCAACTACCAGGGTCATATCGCGGCGGCTGGAGCACCTACCCATGGATTCCTGTTGTTTCTCAAACCAGTACTACCACAACACCCTTACCGAGCCTCCAGCTGCTCGCCCACTTCCCACTTAGGTTAACGATTTCAAATCCATTGGTGGGTGACAATTTTGTCAGAAAGGGAATTAGCCGCGGCCGGGTATCGAACCCGGAACCTCTCGTATGAGGGTCAGATGCGCTACCAACTGCGCTAAGGCCGCGGACACATTCTGATTAGAACCTGATGTTAACTTTCCAGTCAACTAGCACGGCTGGGAATCACGTGGCACGTCAATTACGATATTTTTCAATTGGATTCTGTTAATACAGGCGTATGGCCGATTTGACAGACAAAATATAAGAAAATTATTTTAATCAGAGAAGGCGACAAAGCGTAGGGGATTTGCTGAATTACTTTGAAGATCCGCGAATTCTTGAAGTCTTTCCATATTCTCTGCTTCAAACCGAAATTTAATGGTCAAGTAGGTTATATGCCTAAGCAAAATTATTGTAGATTTTCGGAAATTGCACACGACGAGTTTCTCCTTATCTTTCAATGTTTTAAAAGCTCATTTTTACTACATGGATACAAATTCATGTCTTACAAGGAAAGGTTTGCAATGTGGTTGAAAAAAAAAACAGTAAACTAAATTTTGCCTTACCTGTCACCATTAAAATCCTGTGATCAATGTAAAACAGCCATTGAAATGTTGGATATTGAATATTCTCCGCTTCATGTATACTGTTAAAAAAAATTAAAGGGTCCTATTTTAGTCTTTAGTTCACATAGTTCACATAGTTCACGAGGCCTTGATGCACATAAAATGCATAAGCTTATAGCTTCTGTTGGCCCTTTTTCTTCTTTGTCTCACAACTCGATATATGAGGTTTTTACCTCATGCACTAACACTCATCACTTAGATATTTGTACGGCACTGATAGTTTTCACTATTCTTCGCGACGCGAATAATCATTATTTGTACAAATACTTAACACTTTGAATTCACTGTACATGCGATGACTTAGTACCAGTTTACACTGGTTCCTGATATCATACATTAATATGCATATATTGTTAAAAAAAATTCTTATTTACTTTTCAATAAAAATCTTTAAAACTATTTTACAGATTTGAGCTATATGACATCCCACTTTCTAATATTGATCCTTTTTTTTTTTTTTTTTTTTTTTTCAATAATAGCAACGCGGATCAAATTTGTAGGATGGGAACCAGCTTTTGTTTAATCTGGACTTGAAGGAATTTAAACTGGGGGCCTCCACTACTGAGTCTGGGAGTTCATTCCATATATTTACAACACGATTGCTAAAACTGTTTCTGCGTATGTTAGTAGCAAATCTTTGTTTGTATAGTTTATACCTATTACCCCTAATTTGTGTAGTGGTGTTTATCTTTAGAATTTCTTTTGGTGTTATATCAATTTTATTTAATAATTTATATGTTTGAATAAGATCTGATCTGTGTCTTCTGTATTCGAGTGATGGTAAACCTAATTTTTTCATTCTTTGTGTGTAAGTCAGATGTCTTATACTCTTGATCATTCTTGTCGCCCTTCTTTGGACGTTTTCGATTGCAATAGATTGTTTTTTGAATTTAGGACTCCAGATGACTGACGCGTACTCTAGGTGCGGTCGAACCAACGATTTGTACAAATGCTTAAACATATTTTCATCCATGAATGTAAAGGATCTTTTGATTAACCCCAGATTTCTATTGGCTAAGTTGACTTTATTGTTTATGTGTTGCTCAAATGTTAATCCACTGTCTATTGTAACTCCTAAATCTTTTTCTCCTTTTGATAATTCAATCTTTGTAATCTCAGAATCTTTATTTTTCATAAAGTATTCACTTGTTTCATTTTTGCCAATGTGCAATGCCTTGCATTTTTTACTATTAAAAGTCATGTCCCATTTTTTAGCCCATTCACAGGCGTTGAATATGTCATCTTGAAGAGCTATTTCATCCTCTGGTTCAGATATGGATTTGTATATTTTAGTGTCATCTGCAAACAATTTGGTTGAACATGTTAAGTGATCTGGTAAGTCATTGATAAATATTAAGAATAGGATGGGGCCCAGAACACTTCCTTGGGGGACTCCGCTGATAACTTGTTGCCAGTTTGAAGAACTGTTTTTTATTATTACCCTTTGTTGTCTTTCAAAAAGAAAAGCTTCTATCCATTTGTGTAATTTTCCCCTTATTCCAATGTTCCAAACTTTTTTAAGTAACCGTTTATGAGGGACTTTATCAAAAGCAGATTTAAAAACCATATAGATAATGTCAAGATCTTTTTTGTGATCAATGCTGTCAGTCCACTCTTCGATGGACTCTAAGAGTTGGGTGACGCATGATCTACCCTTTCTAAAGCCATGCTGTTCTTTGTTTATAAGATTGTTAGTTTCAAGGAAGTCAGTAATTTCATTTTTAATGATCCTTTCCATTATTCTACAGCTTATCGGAGTTACACTAATTGGCCTATAGTTTTCTGCCTTTGTTTTTGGTCCTCCTTTATGGATTGGAGTTATATTGGCCTGTTTCCATTGTTTTGGGAGTTTGCTTTGGTTGAATGATAATTTGAAAATTTCGGTTAAGGGTTCACATACTGTACTGTTGCACTCATCATTTTAGGATGTATTTCATCTGGTCCCTGGGATTTAGAGGGGTTTATTTCTTTTTTTGCTTTGTTGACCTTTTCGTAGGTGAATTCTATATCTTCTATTGTGTTTACAACTGTTGTGTATTGTTCTGGTATTGGTTCGCTTTCTTTGGTGAATACGGAGGTGAAATGGTTGTTGAGAATATCCGCAATTTCTCTGTCGTCACTCACTAGTTTACCTTCCTCAGTTATAAGTCCGTTTATGCCTGATTGTTTCTTCGTTTTCTGACTCACGTGTTTCCAAAATAACTTTGGATCTTGTTTTATCTTTTCAGCGATTTCTTTCTCTTTTTGATATTTATTTTTTCTAATCATGTGTGTTACTTTGTTTCTGGCTTGTTTATAGGATTCGTAACTCAGATGATTGTTGCAGTTGAGGTATTTTTTCCATTTCTTATTTTTGTCCTTGATAGCTTGGATTGTTTCTCGGTTGACAAAGGTTTCCCGACGGCCTGCAGACTCCTTAAACTTTTGAATATTTGTTTCTTTTATCATCGATATGATTTCTTCAAAGTCGTCCCAGGCATTCTGGATATCTCTGTCATCGTTGATATTTCCAAACTTGTTGTGCATTTCTCTATTTACTTTTTGCCAATCAACTTTATTGTAGTTATATTTGTTTTGGTAATTTAGATTCTGTTGTGGTTTTTTATATAGGATGTTGAAATTCAAGACTAGATGATCGCTTTTGCCGAACCCAGGTAGGTATTCAATTTCTTCTTCTATGATTTCATGTTTTGTGAGAACCAAGTCTAGTACAGATGGAGTTTGTCCTTCCCTAAATCTGGTTGGTTCTTTGACATGCTGGATGAGGAACAAATCTTTAACAAATTAATTTTGTCTGTATTGTCCAGCAAGATTAACCCGAGACATCTGCATATGTAATGACCCGACTTCTAAGGCAATGTTTTGTTAAGATGCTCAACTAACGAACATAGCGCACGAAAAGTAAGTGGTCCCTGGTTAATTTGGGTGGACAATATATAGCCTTACACACTTTTTGTCATAATATTATGCAACATGGTCGGATCTAGAGGGGGTCAGGGGGTCCGGATCCCCCTGGCATTGGCCGAAAATTAAATTTTGACTATATGAATTTAGTGTAACGTTACATATTTAGATCTATTACATTCTAAGCCATAATTTGAGCTTGGACAGCCCCCCCCCCCCCTGAAAAAAAATCCTGGACCCGCCCTTGTGCAATGTTCAAAAGTGTCTTATGTAAATTCTACAGCTGAGCTTTAATAAGGGATAAAGGGTTCCTAGGTAGAATAGGTCGAAAATGTGAATAGGCCGGGTAATGTAGGTCTCTACTCAAGAACTGTGCAACTATGCATGTTCGGCAAGACTAAAATTTCATTTTAATTCGATCCATTTGCTTCATTGCAATTTATATTATGAATTTCTGCTCCTTTTATTAATCAACTGATGCCCCGTCGAAACACAAAACAGCTAATAGTGAACGATTTTATCCAGTTAAAGTGACATTTTATATTTATTTCATTTTTTATAAGTTTGTCTTGATACAAAGATTGTTTATTCTTATGCATAGAAATACTGTCAGTTTTTTTAAGTTAACATTGTTATTTATAAGCGAAAAATATGCCTTTAAAGTTGAGACAGAAATGACAAATTCTATATAAATCTGAACTGTTGTCCACAACAATTTGTTTAATTTCAACACAAAAATATATATTTCTCGTAAACGGTTCTATATTTTGGCTTGAAATTTCCAGAAGTTTCATAAGAAAATGTGCTCTTTCAGATAAAATAAAAGTAAAATTCATGTACAAATCATTGTGAAATGTCACTTTAACGGTAACGTAGGACAAACAATAGTATCTCATAGGTGTTGCTATAAAATCTCTTAACAACGGCTTGATTCAAGCCGCAGTTACGAGATTTTATCACATCAACGATTTATCTGGTAGAACCACTCCAAGATCAAATGACAACTTTAAATGTGTTGTAAAGCTAACGTTATAAGTGAATGTTAGCCGTTTTGTTGGCAACACCTGTTGAAACGCACACATTTGAATTTACTTTAGTTTTTATAAGTCAAAGTTTAATTTCACCATATTTTTCAGAGGGGGCCCGGCGAATTCCGCGGGGGACCCACGCCCTCTAGATCCGCACATATCTCTGATATTTTGTTGTACACCACCATGGGCAGGTGCATGCATGTTTGTAGGAACAATTGCTGATTGGGGATACGGTTAATTGATCACTCTTACAACCCGTGGTGCGTCCTTATAAATCTTGCATCGCACGACTATAACTAGGTTTTAGACGCAGACCGCACGCAGAAGCTTTTTGGTTTGTAGAAATCGGCCTTATCAACTTCACGGATTTCTATGAGCTAACGCAGAAATAGGCTACATGTCCAACGTTTGTGCTATATCCAGTAACCTATCCATTGAATAATGCACCCCTCCCTAGCTCCTCCAAAGATAAAAAACACACAATAATAAAGCTGGAAAATTATTGGGGTCAATTAGGGGTTTAAGTCCAGACCCTCCTAGTCCCAGTCCTTGGCTTGCTCCTATTGAAACGAAGTGTGCTTAATCAGACTGTCATCTCGTAAATTAAATAGGACTATATCGATGCCTTAGAATAAGAAGGTCTAGTTTTGAGAAAAACTGATAAAAAAACAGTTTTATTTCAAAAAGAAAAAAAAACAATTAACAACCTTTTTCTACAGCCAATCGGTGAGCATGACAAGTTCAAATATCTATGAAATTTGCACCATATTTAGAGCTTGAAATGCCCTTTCCAAAAATGTATGCATCATAAAAGGTCGAAAGTATGACCTTATTTTTCTAAAGCATCGAAATGGGCCTAACTTGGGTCGCTTATTTCTTTTGGACAGTGTATTCTATTCAGTATCGCATAGCTGACCACTTATGCGTTAAAAAGTAAAGCGGATACTTTAAAAATAGCCAATTAGATCAAGGTTGATCACATTTTTAATACACGTCGTTACGGGTCGCTGACCAGATATTGATTATAATAGGTGTCCCACGCTTTTCTGATATTTATAAACAAACCTTTAACCTATAAAAACATTTTATTGTAGAGACACACGTGCAAATCGTCTCGCCAATATTACATCAAAATACTGATTATCATCAATATGGTTTCACTTTTATCTTTATAACCTTTGATTAGTAAATTGATAAATGTTTTATTTATTGGTTGGATTCAGAATATCGTGAGAGCACCATACACACCTTTGTCCAATAGGGAATGATTTTATCAAGTAAACATTGACGTAATTTCGGACAAAATATGGTATTTCGTAGGTGTTCTTTAAACAACTCGTAACTTTGCCTTGATTCACGGCGTATTTACGAGATTTTATAACGGTACCAACGGTCCATCCAAAGACAGGGTAAACCCAGTCTACTTTTAGCACAAAATTCATTGTTATATTACGATAGTAAAAAAAAAAAAAAAAAAAAAAAAAATGCCACCACACAACTGAAAATAGGTAGGCCTATATCGTTAAAATCAATCCTTTTTAAACCAGTGTCGGACAATACGGGACTACTAATTTTGGTGCACAGTGTTAAGATGGTAATGCCCTGGTTTTGTAACACAGGGTCGCATGGTCAACCCCCGCCAATGCTGGGACAGTCTTTTCGATGAGACTTTTCCAAACAAGATCTGGCCCTGGTTTCTCGAAAAAATTAAGTACAATCTCATGCTCAAATCTGAGCCCCATGCTCAAATCGCACGAAATCCATGTGAACTTCAATCGAATACCCTTCAACGTTGGAGAGTATCCCTTTGAAGTTGAGCATGTTCTCATGAAAATATACTTAAGTTTTTTCGAGAAACCAGGGCCCGGTTTTAACATGTCTATCATACATAAATCACAGTGCTTTATTAATGAAATACATGGTGTCTCAAAATATATGTCCCCATTTCAAACATCTATAAAAATGACAATTATTGTCACTGAGTAAATTCAGTTACATATGTATAAAGGGGACATGATAAAGTTTTGTTTGATATATAGAACATCTATATTTACGTTGCAATTCTATTCCACATAACGTTTTAAAAAATATGTCATTTTTAACTTTTTTGCCAAGTGACGTCAACGACGTCATCTTTTTTATTTGACAAAGTTTCTGTTCCATGCTAAGATGATCAAATTGATCCTTTTAATTTTGTCTTCCATGGCCATTGTGGCTTAAATATATGCAGCGAAAGCCTTTACATCATTGAATTTTGAAGGAGTGAAAATAATCACGAAAACTAGAGTTCGAAATGAGGAAAGATGTTGTTTCACTAAAAATTTGGATGATGCTGCAAATGGCGCTTTAAATGGGGACACATTTTGAACATCTATAAAATTGACAACAGTTGTCATCAAGTAAAATAAGTTGCATAGGCAAGAAGGGGATATGATAGGCTACAGTTTTGTTTGGTATATAAAACACACATAGTTACTTTCCTAATATATTCAACAACAAGACGTCATCGACGTCATCTTTTCGAAAATTACAAGAAGACAGCGCGCTCGACTTTCTAAGTTGCTTAGTATAAAGGGGACATAACTCCAAATATAGTGGAGCCAGGGTCATGGGCCCTGGTAGTAAGGCAGAGGGTGTGATGGTGAATAAGTATTCCAAGTTTGGGTTGAATCCATTTGATAGTATGGAAGTCATTGATGTTTGAAAAAACTTTAACCTTTGTTGCAACGCCGACGCCAACGCCGACGCCCGGGTGACAGTATAAGCTCTCATTTTCTTTGAAAAGTCGAGCTAAAAATGAGCCTTTTGTCAATTGTGAAGTAACCTGTTATATGCCTCTACTAAAGAACGAGAAAAAGCCCTGTCTATTTAAAGAGACATGGGAATGCATTGAGGCAAAAGAAGATTAATCATGCTGATCATCAGCATTTTCTTCTTTTATCTAAATTTACGTCTTTACGCTAGATCCAGTGGTCATGTAGCCTATTAACCGAAACATTTATTTTATCCTTTAGCCTAATTGACTTTTCTTAAACTGTTGTGTCACATGATACCCCGCAGTAGTAGTGGTACCTGGATGATAATGGGTGCTTACTTATTAAAACGGACACAGTTATTTTGCTGTTCATGAAACCATGTGTTTTGTGTCTCCTCGGGTCAATTCAAAAGATTGTCAAAACCTTCTGTTCCCCGGACCCTTCTAATCTGACGGTCGAATTACCCGTTTGTGCACTCTTGTCTTGTTGGGGATATTTCGTTGTTCCACAGTCTTCCTTTTTCGCATGACAGATGATGTAGATTGTCGGTTACGTTAAAAAACGACGCAACTGCGATTTTCGGGTATTCCACCCCTAATGAGATTCGGGCGACGTCGGAATTTTTCGGTCAGCGGCGTAAACATTCTGACCGCAGAACGTTCCACCGCAGAATGTTTGCGACTTCGACCGAAAAGGTTCAGATACGTACGTAACGAACGTCACAGGAAAAATTCTGACGTTGCATGATTCTCATTAGGGCTGGACTACCTTAAGCCAAGTTGTAGGCACGACATTTCCGAGCATAACCAACGTGCCGAGACCTAATAAAGAAAAGTAACTCTTTCGTGTCCTCATGTTTAGCTTGTTTGCGAGTATGCTCCCTTAGTTTATATGCTGCGGGCAAAATGAGAAAGAGACCGTTTTTGGAAGCAAATTTTCCAAATTTGCTTCTCTTAGCAGCCATGCATCTCTGCACTTTACCATTCTCTGCATACCACACAACATCTTCCGGTCTTCCTCACTATAAATAGTTCTATCAAAAGCAAAGATTAATGAGGTAACAGTCATTCCAATATTCAATATGTAAGTCTGAAGTTATGTGTAGATATTGAATTGTGTGACTGAAAATGAAACATTCAATTAATCATGTCTCTGAGAGATGAAAAGATCCACGTAGTAATTTGCTTTATTATGGTTCAAAGAATTAGTCCAATGGCCTTCCTTGTAAATGGGTCAGTCAAGTTTACTGAACTATGAAATATATTTAGCTTACACAAACGATTAATATGCATGAAGTTGTGCTAAAAATAAATACAACTCCACCATGAAATCAAAGTATGCAAGGTATTCTGGATAATCAAAGTACTTAATCAAAATACTCTACGAATCAAAGTATTCAAGGTATTCAAATGGATAATCAAAGTACCTAATCAAACTACTCTATTTCTGGCCCCGGTTTCTCGAAAAAACTTAAGTATGTTCTCAAATCTAAGCACAGTGCTCAAATTGCATGAAATCCACGTGAACTTCAATGGAATACCCTTCAACGTTGGAGAGTATCCCTTTGATGTTGAGCATGTTCTCATGAGAATATACTTAAGTTTTTTTTCGAGAAACTGGGGCCTGGACAGGCCTACATTTTTGAAAAATTTGCTTCCAAACAGTACTGTCAGTACTTTGATTTTTTATTTGGAACCACTAGTAATCAAGGAGATCAGATTGTGCTTAAATGCAGCCTTGTCGGTATCCATTCCATCCTTTTTCAGTTGATTAAGGTTATGAAACATATGCTGTGCTGCAAGGTTGTGCTATTTCTTTCGCAATATTGCTAAGTCACGTGGGCTTGAACATGCAAACCTAAAAATGGGCAAAAATAAAATATGACGGTTTTTATCAATGGCTCTGTCTCTGTCGGATGGCTCTGTCACTCTTTCTTGACTCTGTTTCGAACTATCGGCTAGTTTTATTACATGTCTACACAGTCTTTGGTGTTGGAATAGCTATATGGCCTACATAGGGAATAGGCCTCATGGGCGAATGTAGAGGGTGTGTGTGTGTGTGTGTGTTGGGGGGTCCGAACCTCCCTGGCATTGTCCGAAAAAAAAAATTGACTAGATAAATTTAGTGTAACGTTACATATTTGATATTACGTTCTAAGCCATAATTTGAGCTTGGACCCCCCCCCCCCCCCTGGAAAATCTTGGGCTTGGACCCCCCATATGGAAAGAAATCCTGGATCCGCCATTGGACCTACATCAATCTTTGAATGAATAAACCCATGAAAACAGTTTAGCATACATGTATTTGGTCGAAAAGGGTGAACAAGTTAGAATTAACCCTTTCGCAAACAAGCTATGAGATTGAAAAACTTTTCAGGAAAGGCTTTAATTGGAACACATTCAGGCAAAAGAAGAAAATGCTGGTGATCAGCATTTTCTCCTTTTTTCTATATAATTGTATTAGCCAGGCAGGTTTTACATAAACCGTTTTCCCATCAACTGTTGGTGGTTTTTTTCCCCAAGCAGCTTTCAAATCGGAGCACCCACAAAGTGTGTCGGTTGGGGAGAGTTAAACCATATGCTCATAAATGCATATACACGGTGGGTAACCCACGTGACTTTTGGGAAGCGTTCACACCGAAAAAATCGTCCGCTTCAAGGTATGTTTTGTTTAAACCATGGGATTTGGAGCAGAGAGAGTTAGAGCCGGGAATAGCCCTCTCAAAGGCGCGTTCCGTGCACTTTATCTCGTCAAAATCCGTAGTGTATCAGCTGAGAAATTGAACAAAACATACATTGAAGCGGACGATTTTTTCGGTGTGAACGCTTCCCAAAAGTCACGTGGGTTACCCACCTTGATATACATGTACATTGCCATTTTTTCAGTATTAACATTATCAAAGTATGCTTAAACTATTACCAGACGGCAATTTTTTAGACTGATCCAAATTCAAAAATGTGCAGACGACAATCTCAAATGGGTGAAATTATATCTGTGTAAAAAGCATTGTTGGAAATGAAAACAATGCTTGTCACAAGCACTGTCTCCATTTTCCACAGTGTTTTCAAAAACCGTTATCTTGTGGGAAATCAATAATAGTGATTATGTGGGAATGGGTTAATGAGAGATTATGGTGAGAGATAGCCTTACATCATTCACCTTTGCATATTTGCTATTCCCGTCTGTGTTATTTGGAGTCTCGTTTATGCAGCCCACCGGACCAATATGTAATTGCTTCCTATGGGCCTGTATTATTGGTATGGGCATTCATTTAAAAACTTGTTAATTGTACCGGAATGGAAAAATGCAAACGACAAAATGAGTGTTAGCCTACTCACACTGTGACGGTAGAGATTGTGCATCATAGTTTGTGGGTAGGGCGATCCCGGCCAATCTGATTAACAACATATCCGTTGACCCTTTCTTCTGACCATTCAAATAAATGCTTTCAAGATTCTGAAAGCGATTGAAATCGAAAACTATGCCATGAGGGCATCACGTTCTCAGAGTACAGGACAGGATCAAGCTCGTGTGCTTGTCGTAGAGAATTATGCATATAGGGCCTATAGACATCAAGCCTAATTCATTGATTAGATATCTAGAGTGAAAAGAATCGACTTTGTTTTTTACCTGGTGTCATGGAGGATGACAAGTATTCCCTTCCGCGGACCCAGGATTTGTATGAAGGGGATTCGAAATCACAAAAGGTGGTTCGTTTTCCTAGTATTTCGCATTTATTACCGGATTATTGCACGAAAATAAAACAAACCGGTTGTGTACAGAGGGCCTCCCGTGCCGGTGGATCCGCCGTTGATTCCCTATTGGTGCCTATCACTAATTCAGGTGTTAATGATACACCGGGTTTTAATCAGATTAAATATACTTATGTATAAAATCGTTAATTAATTAGTTAGTTAATATGCCTAAACATATATATTTTATATAAGCCCCTAAAATATCTAGCATTTTTAGATATTTATAATGTTTTATCATGTATTCAAACCCCTTTAAAGTGACATTTCACATTCATTTCATTTTTTAAAAGTATGTCTTGATGCAAAGATTGTTTTTTTTCTAATGCGTAGAAATGCTATCAGTTTTTTGAAGTTGTAATTTATATTAGCGAAAAATACGCCTTTAAAGTTGAGACAGAAATGACCAATTCTATATAAATCTGATCTGTTGTCCACAACAATTTGTTTAATTTTAGCACAAAAAATATATATTTCTTGTAAACGGTTCAATATTTTGACTTGAAATTTTCAGAATTTTTATAGGAAAAGATGCTCTTTCAGATAGAATAAAGTAAAATTTGTGTAAAAAATAGTTGTGTAATGTCACTTTAATAGCTCGAAATCTTAATTGTGGTGTAAATAACAATGAGAAAAATGAAAACGATCTAGAGGAGTCATTCCGCGATTTTTTTTTTAATTGTGAGCTAATGATCGATCATTTTGTCGTAAGGAATGCCTCTAAGCCTGGAACAGACAACATAACATAAAATTTGACGTCATAAAAACATACGCCCCATTTCACAAATTCTCAATTTCCGGTTTCTACTTTCGGTTTAGAATCATGATAATTTTCAGCAGCGTCATCAAACTTGCTTTGTTTCAGAATAAAATGAAGAATTTGTTTGCTTTCTCGCTGTTATCATTCTTCAAATTTATATTTAATGATTTTGTGCACTGGATTTTCATTTATAATTAGGACTATTTCTTACAATTAAAATTAAATATTCCTACGCGACACCTGGGATTTTTTAGCAGGTGCACAAAGGCTGTAAACACCGGCAAGGAATGAGATTTTGACAGCAAATTTTGATCAAAAACTGTTAGAAAGTCGACAATAACGAGGTAAGGATAGAAATTTTCCTGTATCTGTTCTCAAACGGTTTATATATTGAATGAATCTCAACAAAAGACGAATTTACCGTGGGGTTTTAAAGCCGGTTTCTGATCGATAATTTCCGCAGGAAGTTGATGTAGGTAATTTCAGTACAACACCTATGTGTACAGGTATGATGTTAGTTAATTAATCAAAAAAAAAAAAAAAAAAAAAAAAAAAAAAATCAGCAACTTCTCTTATATCTTTTTTTCTTTTAATGGCAGAGACTGTCTTATAAGATCCGACTTAATGTCTGTGTAATCGGATCTTCGTCTAAACTGATTAAACTCCCTACCAAAGCAAATTTCAGAAATAAGTAAGTTAAATAAAGATAATGAATCATCCTCTTTTGTTCAGCATGGTATTTTAGGTCTGATGAAAAAGAGAGCATTAAGAATATTGCATTAAAGGGGGAATAACACTTAACATCTTACAAATTTTCAGAGAACTTCGTGCAAAAAATAAATATATATTATGAAAATATGGCCTTTAAATTGCATTTATGCCAAATCTTAGCTTTCTATCTTGTGTATTGGCTAGGATGTTGACGGATTTAAAACCCCATATGTTTTATTATTATAATTTTTATCCCCCCCCGACAAAAAATCATGGGGTTTTAAATCCGTCGACATCTAAGCCAATACACAAGGTAGAAAGCTAAGATTTGGCATATATGCAATTTAAAGACCATATTTTAATAATATATATTTATTTTTTTGTACAAAGTTCTCGGAAAATTTGCAAGATGTTAAGTGTTATTCCCCCTTTAAAACATCTACATCTACGTTGTAACCCGAACAATCGATTTCCGATTATAACTGGGTGGGTAGGCAGGGGTCTCGTTTGCCAAAATTTGGGGCCGTTATTCGGCCCCATTCCCAATGGCAAAAAGTATCTTTTTTTCCCAATTCTCTGGTGAAAATTCCCAATTAGGACCCAGAATGCCCTATGTTAAGACCTCATCTTCATTTACAAACAAGTTGAAGACAGTTTTAGAGTAGATTCTTAAACAAGAGTATGTACAAATGCATTTTACACGACTACAGTCTATTTTGCAGCTGAAACTTAGTGACAGTATGAATACAAACTTGTTTTAGTTTTTCCCAATTTAGGCTGAAACGTCGCTATTTTTCCCAATTTCACTGGCCCCTGGCCCCAAACAAAAATTGGTAGCAAGACCCCTGGTAGGATCCAGGATTTCTTCCAATGGCAGGGGAGTTTGTAATCCGAGTCTTCTCTGATGTAAATACGCTCTTTGATATTTTGATTTTTCGCTATTTACATCAGAGAGCGTTGCTCTTTGAAAACAGCGGAAAGTTCGGTAACGTTACAAGTAACTTGAAGCTTTGTTTTTGTGTATCATATCGAATCACTCGGTAAAACACTGTAGGGTATAGATCAATAAATCATTTTTTGTCATACCTGACCAAAATTTCATTTCAAATCGGCCTGCTGGATGAGTATAACCTTTGGTTTTGAATGGAAGGTCAAGGTAAACAAAGGCTGCTCGGGTGAGGGTTGTTGCAAAACATTGCCTATTAACCTTTTAGAAATACTTTTTGGTCGTAATTTTTTCAGCAGCCATAACAATAAATGGTTCATTTATCGATATCATCAGGGGTTTTAACGATAGCGTTTAAGATCGGACGGTGAACGATGCGCAACACTTTGTTGCCAACTTCTTGATTTTTTCAAAGAGCAATGCTCTCTGATGTAAATAGCGAAAAATCAAAATATCAAAGAGCGTATTTACATCAGAGAAGACTCGGATTAGGGAGTTTGTAGTGGCAGATTCCAGACGGGGTGTTACAGTACAGCTTGCATGTTTTTTGCCTACTTTCATACCTGTTACCTGTTACCTGTCTGTAGAAGCCCGTACTAGGCTTTCGCCTCTGTGGCCCATTTCTTGTTGGTTTTGTTCTCGGTTGGTGACTTCCGGCCCGTAACACTCTGGCGAGAACTTGACCGGTTTATTTTTCCACGTATTATTAAGAGCACTTTTAAAACTATTTACAGTTTTTTTACATACTACATCCTCTGGCAGTCCGTTCCATGTATTAACCACACGTTGGGTAAAACTGAATTTTCTTTTGTTTGTTTTACAGAAATTTTTATGGATTTTGTGCTTATGGCCTCTTGTATTTGTTTGGTTGGGATTTCTTGGAAACAGTTTTTCTTTATCAACCTTATCAATGTCATTCATGATTTTATATACTTCAATTACATCTGATCTGCTCCTACGTCATACTCTAATGATGGTATTCCTAATATCCTCAGTCGTTCACTGTAACTTTTGTTTTTTAGTTCTGGTAGTAGTTTGGTAGCCCGACGTTGAACATTTTCTATTTTGATTCAGAATCAGATGATGTCATAGCCTCACTGTCATTTTTTCATCGAGGGTACTTAATTCCTCGGTCTTTATTGTTACGGGATACCATTTTTGAGGCAGAATATTTCAAAAATCCATCATTAAAATTCATAAACGAAACTCTTTATTTAAAGAATGTGATTTAAACTTTCTAACTAACAATGCATTTTTAATAATCAGGCATAGTCGTCGAGATATTAATGCTGAAAGTTGGTAATGCTTTAACGAAAAAAAAACGAAGCTTTCACATCCACGGAATGAGTGCAGGTCCGCACTTTATGACTGACAACGTTTTTGATTGGCTCAAGGGATTGTGCCGACCGAATCAATGCATCATCCCGATTCGATTTCGGGTTGACTCCGGTGGAAAAATAGGACGGCTGCAATAAACTTGTGTGTTTTTCCGCCTAAACCTGCGCAATCACCATGATTTCTCACTCTACCACAGAAAATTGTGGTGACATTAAAAACAGTGAACAGACGTTTTGGCCACGGACGTTTTGGCCACAATATTTCACAAGATAGGTGTGAAACAATACCACAAAAAGCGTATTGCAATATATTGTTTTCTTGTGACAGTAGCAGACTAACAGTAAAATGATTTACGGCCGCAGTATATTACATACTTGGTTATTCATTCGTCTGTTGTTAGATTAATATCTTTTTCCTCGGGACATGAAAATCAACATTCGACAGTTCTTCAAATAGCATCCATGGTCGAAAGACTAAATATGGTTTACCCAAGGGAGGTAATTGGAACAACAGCTGTTCGGGTTGACCTATATCGGTTCATGTGATGTTTTATTCTTGGGGACAATCTCAAACACTCTGTGTGCAGTCAAAACCCTTGGGAAAAACTTCAAATGTCGCCTTGCAGTGATTTCACTTTTTCGGGTAGAAGTGGTTGAATTATTTTTCATTCCAACAACTTGCGTTCTTGGAGTAACATAGACAACTTTAAATTACCAAACTACTGACAGTGCCTAGTCAGGCCCTTTTAGAAAGTGTAAGTAGTTAATTTTCGTGTATCTTTCACTCGTTACACATATAATAATTTAATTTCATTGTCGGGATGTGAAAAATAGAAAAGAAGGTAACCCAAACTGTTGTGTCAATAGGAAAGATGACAAATGATGTGTGTGTTACAGGGGCGTGGGTGAAGGTCTCCCGTTTATTAGTGGACCGATCCAAATTTCAAAATTTCCGGAGCCCTGACGGCTGGTTAAAGTATGACAAAAATGAAAACTTCAGTTACCGTTCCCTGTGTTTTGTGCAATTTTTCCTTTTCCTACTTCTATTGCAGAGCCCTTTAAAGGCGTTACTGTGTGGGAGACAGTTTAAAAATGTTTAAGGACAGATCCTCCATTTATTTCCCACGGTAAGATTTTTTTTATTTTTTCTGTACTGATATTTAAATATATGAGAAGTAAAAAAATGACTTAAAAACTATAGGTCACCAAGCGAATTAAAAAGTTATTGAATTTCAAGGGAGACTACTCTTGTCTAAAATTGCAAAAATGAGGTGTCACCTAAATACCCACAAAAAATGTATTCGAAATGACTATGATTACATAAATAAGTCTTTATTGTATCCAATATGTTTTATTCTGTCTAAATAAGTATCAATTTGGGAAAATTTAGTGATGATTTTGAAATTTTTAGTAAAACATTCTTTCAAAAGTAGCTGAAATTGCTCTTTTTTCGCAACGTTTCTGATGATAAAAAATATTCCAGCGGTAAGAATTTTTTCTTTTTTGGTATAGACATAGTGCTTGGTCATACCTACAAAAACAAAAAAAGAAAAATATATCGAACCAAGCGTTTTTCTTAGTTATAAGTAAAATTTGGTTTACTTTTTACAGCTCTGTCCGAAATTGTTTCACTACTTTTATCCATTTTCTTCCTTATTACCAGCTTTAGATAATAAAACGTTTCATCTTTTGTGTCCATCTGAAGCGGACTATCTCATAAAGACACCACATTGCTTTTGTTGCTCCGTTTCCTATCGCTAACGCCACATTTTGAACGCGTAACAGAAAGCGAAATGTACCATCCGAGTACTATTACACTTTAATTGACCAAACAGAGAAAATTGAAATAACCGAAAAGGGTCTTGTCATTTATCAAACAAACATTAACTAAATGCAAGAAATACATTTGCTGAAAAAGGCCAATTACTAAAACAGCTTTATTTCGTTATTTAGGATATGCGCAGTAAGTTGCGCAGTAACAATTGGAGGATCTGTCCTTAAACTGTTAATAAATATTATAGTCACATGAGTTGCTCATTTGTTTAGTCGTTCATACCGTTAAGATTGTCTGACTTGTGTACTAAAATGTCTGTCTTAAGAGAGTTATTAAGGTTAGAAATGGATACAATTATGCTCCTCTACAGCCATGACAAAATTCATTCCTTTAAAACCTAGCAAATCTTGGGACTCATTCTTTTCAAGCCTTGCGAGTCCTGGGACTCATACTTTTTAAGACTAGTGAGTCCTAGGACAAGCTTAAAATAAAAAATTGTAAAAAAATTACTGTAAATGAGAACCACACCAATGCTCTGGAAGTAGGCAACAATCACAGATTACATTCTGAACAATCAGAAATTTTATGTGAATATAAAACAAGATTGAATTATTTTATTTGGAAATAATACAGAGCTACTTATAAGAGGGGCTTTTTGATGGCTTTTTCAAAATTTGATACTTCTTTCCTTGTTCATCAAATCCTAAGTTGTGGGTACTCATGTGAATTGACTTGTAGAGATGATTCAAATCAAATGAGCACTTTGGAGATCCTGGCTCAAATGTAAAACTGAAAAGATTGATAATTTGTGGGAGTCTTAGTGCATTAGGGAAAACAATAGCATATTGTCATAATTTTACAACATTGTTGTAGAATTTGATACAAACTATTCAATATTTGTATACAAAATGTGTGAGTTTGGCATTATTTACTTTGCAAATATTGGTCTTTGTGTTCTACATGTAACAGTGTTGACCTTAGATAGGTTTGGTACATCCATGAATGGATTCCTGCACTATTAACCCTTTCCTAAACAAGACCGAGTTTTGACGTCCCTCATTGAGAAGGCTTGGGAAAACATTGAGGCAAAAGAAGAAAATGCTGGTAACCAGCATTTTCTCCTTAATATTTTCTATGCAATATTTTACACAATTTCCAACTTTATCAACATCCATTTTGTTGTCTGCAGAAGCTTTTGAATAGGAGCACTCTCAAATTTTGCTGTTTGGGAAAGGGTTAAATGTTTATTGATGTTCGCTTTGTTATGCATATATTCATACGTCAAGTTCAAGCCCCCAAACCCCAAGTTCCCTCCACGCCATCTTCCTCCAAGTCATCATAGTTTAGAAGGTATATTACTCTGACAGCCTGTGTCAACTTTTGTCTGTTTGTCTCATAGTTATGATAATATGAGATCAAATTAAGTGATGTTTCATTTTTCAACAAATACCATCATACATAATTTTCAGATATTTTAAGTCTAAGGTCAAGCCAAAAGCCAGGTATAACAGGGCAGCTAGGTTTTTAAAGATTGTGCACATTGACGCATCAAATTAATTGCCCAGGAATAAGAAGTCCATGTATGCCCTCTTTTCTTTCAATGCTTTTCCCCAAGACTTTCACTTATAGGATGTACAAACAAGATATTGTTTCGAAAAGACAAAATTGACTAAACATTTATTTGGTCACTGTTCATAGCTCTTCATAGTCATATTAACCTTAACTCTAGTTGAGATCAGAATGAAATTGGGTAAATCAAAAAGTAAACATATCTCCCCATCAAACTAGAGTTTAAATCAACACATCAAATGTTTAAGGTGTACTTTTTGTAGCTTAAATCTTATTCCAATACATACCTACATGCTTTGCTTTTCCAGTCTTGAAATACAAATTAGACTGGCCCAAGGTTAGCTGTTATGTGAAATTATTTATTTGCTTGACTTATCGTTGTGTTTGAGGAATACATGGCTATTCCAGTCACCCATTCGAGGGTGCAATGTTTTGACCCAAAGATTTGCTTGCAAGTGCCTTGGGTTTATATCACTGCATTTACTAATGCTATTGCTCTGAAACTTTGCACATATGTTTGTTACAATAATGTCAACTTCTATTTATTGTTAGGACTTTAAACCCATTTTAAACTAGAATAACTTTCATAATAATTGAATCCAGAATTACCTACTGGCAATCAAAATTCAACTGAACCTGACAAATATGCAAGGAATAATTGTGACATGGAATAATTATACTCACCAGCAAGTGATTGTACAATGTCGAGCAGAATCAATAATTTCTGTAAGCATTGTGACTTTGCTTTCTGCACATGCTCCTTGTGTGAATATACAATGGACAGTGAGTCTTAAAGGCTTTTGAGAACAACATGGATATTGATCAGCTTGTGCTCATGCTCAGTCTAATCAATACCCATTTTGTTCTCTTATAGCTTCTTCATTACCCACTGTAAGTGCAAGACTCAGCAGAGAGCCTAGTGGATCAAAGACTGATTTAACACTGGAGGATTTGAAATATGGTGATCTATAATCACATAATAGCAATAATTTTTGTGCTAAAAATAGTCTTAGTTTAATGGTTAACAGGTATCTTTTGATAATTTGTCTATGTTGCTATAACATCTCCTAACTACAGCTTGAATCAAGCAGTATAGTAAGAAGATTTTATAACATTACCTACACTCTTGTTTGTCCAAAATTGAGTCATAGTTAACTAGATAGAATTGTTCTTTAAAGTATCATTTTCCAGATCTTCTCTCAGCTCATTTCCGTACATGGAAGCTTTTTTACGCTCTACAAGATGAAGGCTTAGGAAAATTGCAACATTTCATTCAATTAGAATTGTCTTTTGCAACATCTTTGAATTTGGACCAGTCAAAAGTAAACAGAAAATTGCTGTCTGGTAATGGGTAAAACATTCATTATTCCTGTAGAATAAACCAAGAATAGCCACATCAGGTATCTTTTCTGGAAAATCAATTTATGCATGATTTCCATGGTAATACTTCCATAAAATACCAATATTCTTTTGATGAGCGATACTCCTCTTATACTTTCCTATGGCTAAAATGACATTAACCCTTACCCAGAATTATAATGTTAGACATTGTGTCAAATCAAAGGTCATAATAATAATTGCATAAACATTACATTTTACTACATGAGTATAGCACTGATAGGTAGGCTTTAGTCTTCAATATCAACATTTTCTGTTTGATCTTTTCACAGTTAACTCTGTACAAGTGTGCTATTTCAAGGAAAGGATAATTTTTAATACAAGTACTCATTATTTTGATTTCTACAATATTCTTCCAAAATGCTAATTAATAGAGAAATTGGAAAGTGTTTGAAGAATCTCTAACTTTGGAATATTGATAGACAGGTTGCATGGTGGTTACTTTGGAAGTTTTGTTGTAAAGGTCAATTTGAAAGTCTTTCCCAAGCAACAAAAAAGGGTGATCCAAATATTGCTGCTGATGACAAAATAGAAGATGATTGTGATAAAATTTGCCATACAATTGAAATCTATAGATAAGAAGCTATTCAGACATCAGGAGAAAATTTTGGTTACCAGCATTTTCTTCTTTTGTCTCATTGTTTTCCAAGCGTTTTCTACGAAGTTTGTCAGCACAAGGACTCTGTCTTTGATCTGGGAAAGAGTTAAGCAATGAAGTTGATCAAGGCAAAATTATGATTACAATATGAATTGGCTGACGAGTTGCCTCGAGACATGCTTGTTATTGACTGAGACCTGGAAGAGTTGCTTCTCTTATGATGGGACATTTATCCCTATTGAGGTTGGAAAGCTGGTCTTCCTACACTTGCTTCGTCATTTACCAGACCTCTGAGATGCTTCTGCTATTGCAGAGCAACATATATGCTGTGAGGGTGAAGTCAAGGAGGTCTTTCAAGACCTGCTCTGTTATTGCTTCACCTGAGCAGTGATGCTGCTTTCAGGACTGTTGGTCTTCTGTGGTGTTAGCTGTTTGTCTGTATGGACGTTGGTGACATGCTTCTACCTATTTAGAAGGCAGTGTGTGGGATGCAAAGAAGCAAGTCTCAGAAGAGTAGAGCTAATCACTTTGCTGGACTGTGGAGGCATGCTTCAAGGTGAAGACATACTTTTTTCTGTGCAGACATTGAACTTCTTTTTCTGTGGCTGTCTGTCGAAGCATGTTACTCGGTATCAAGTGTCCTGTAGGCTTGCTTTTGTCTGGGTGGTCTTCCAAGAGTTGTTTGGACTCTTTTCCATCTATCCCTGACCGGTTTCGTTCTCATGTTAGAACTCTTCAGAGGTGTCTGAGAAAGCTGGATGAGCTTTTCTGACGTTTGGTCAAAATTATGATTATGTTAACCCTTTCCGAAAGAGCAAACTTCTAATAGACCTTGAGCCACCAATAACCCCTGCTCCCCCCCCCCCCCCCCCCAGAGGGAATTTTGAAGGGTATGATTTTCTGAAAGCTCATAACAAATGCTACAAGATGAGCGTTGTTTGCACTTTGGCCGTTGGGGCTTTTGGCTGTAACCCTTATCTAAAACCCTTAACCCTTTCAAATTTTTCATTTAAATATACAGACAATTATTTGGTCATATCTTGATTGAATTTTAATCTACATATGTCAAAATGGTATCAAATGAAAGCTTATGACTTGCTCTTCAATTTGTAGTTATTTTATGCAAATTAGCTCATTTGCATATTCATGAATATTAATGATTTTCCTTAAAATTGCTATTTTTTGATGAAAATTTGGTTAATACTTTCCAAATGAAGGCGTTTCTGTCCAGGGGGAATTTTGTAAACATGGTTTATCTTAAAGTACATTTTATTAGAGACATTTTGAGCCTTGTTTGCACTGTGGCGGTTGGGGCTTTTCGCCGTAACCCTTATCCAAACCCTTAACCCTACCAAATTGTTCATTTAAATTTTGAAAATGAATTTGGTCATACCTTGATTGAATATTGACACACAGGTGTCAGAATGGTATCAAATGAAAGCTTATGACTTGCTATTTCATTTTCAGTTCTGTTATGCAAATTCGCTCATTTGCATATTCATGAATATTAATGATTTTTCCTAAAATTACGATTTTCGACAGAAATGTGGTAAATACTTTCCAAAACAGAGAATTTTTGTGCAGGGGATTTATGTAAACATAGTAAATCTTCAAGAAAATTGTATAAGAAACATTTTGAGCGATGTTTGCACTTTGACCATTTGGGCTTTTGGCCAAATCCCTTATCTAAACCCTTAACCCTATAAAATTGTTCATTCATTTAAAAATGTTTTGGTCATATCTTGGATGAATATAGACCTACAGATGTGAGAATGGTATCAAATGAAAGCTTATGACTTGCTTAATAATGTGTTTTAAATTTTATGCAAATTAGCTTATTTGCATATTTATGAATATTAATGACATTACTTAAAACTGTGACCTTTTTTCCGAATATTTGGTAAACACTTTCAAAAACATTGTGTTTCTTCTCAGGGGAAATCATGTAAACATGGTTTAACTTAAAGAACAGTTTATAAGAAACATTTTCAGCAATGTTTGCACTCTGGCGACGGGGGCTTTTGGCGGTGACCCTTATCTAAACCCTTAACCTCATCAAATTGTTCATTCAAATTTTCAAAACGTTTTTGGTCATATCTTGATTATGTATTGACCTACTGATATCAGAATGGTATCAAATGAAAGCTTATGGCTGGCTCTTCCATGTGCTACTATTTTTCATGCATATTAGTTCATTTGCATTGCCATATAATATTAATGAATTTCCTGAAAATTGTGATTTTTCAGAAAAAATGTGTTAAATACTATCAAAAACAAGGTGTTTCTGTTCAAAGGCATTATGCAAACATAATTTATCTTAAAGAACATTACATGAATAACACTTTAAGCAAAGTTCACACTGTGGCATTTGGGTCTTTTACCCAAACCCCTTATCTAAACCCTCAACACTATCAAATTGTTTGTTCAAATTTTCAAAACGTTTTTGGTCATATCTTCATTAAATATTGATCTACAAACGTCAAAATGGTATCAAATGAAAGCTAGTGAATTGCTTGTATATTTGCAATTACTTCATGTCGATTTGCTCATTTACATATTCATAAATAATATTGATTCTTAAATGTTTGGGACAAAAACACATTTATTGTGGAAAATCCATAAAATGTATTCCATTTGACAGTGCTATATAGTATATAGTAATCCTGTTATGTTATGTACATAGTAACCCTGGATATTTCACATGCTGATCTAAACCTGGTAGCATAGTTGTAGCATTTAAATATCAGGAAAATATTGAACTGAAGATATCTATGGCCATGGAATACCATCCTGGAAAACATATGCCATATTGAAAGAGATTGTGTATCGCAAGGGAACTATTTTCAATTTATTGTGAGGTGGTACTACGCTGAAAGCACATATAAGAAATATGTGTAGATAAGGAAGAATATGAATATACATTCAGCATGGGCTGTCGGTAGTATGGATCAGTTCACGTCTGTTCTGATCTGATACAGATAAATTAATGCATCGTAATAAATGCAATAATCTTTTCATCACAACCAGTAATTGTCTGTACTCTAGCTACATACATCGCGTACATATCTTGATTTTATGTATCTGAGCAGATACATAGGCTTTACATATGGCACCCCAAGCTTAATTTATCTGAAATGAAAATGCCGTAATAGAGCATAAAGGAATGGTAACACCAGTGTCCCTGATCTGTCAGCCACATATCAAATACACTTAAGGACACCAAATTGACTTGTCTATGAGGAAAACATAAGGAAGGGCTCTCCAGATGGAGAAAAACCATGCTGTTTTCTCCATGTGAATGGCAAAAGTAAGGCCTTGATAATTGCTTAACAATGTTATTTTGCTATATGTATGCAATTTGTCTACATTCCAGGATCTCTGTTCATCCATAAAACTTAAAAAAATAATTGGAATGATTAATTTTATATGTGTATTAGAATTGAGTCCCCCATTTTGTATCATTCTATGGCATGATAAAAAAAATTTTGTTTAAGGTCCTATTTTGCGTCAATTTTGGATTCATGTAGCAGTTTTACAAAGGATAACATTCTGTCAACTAAACTAGATATAAGCAAGAACACCAATACAATAAAAGAAATCAATTTAACTTATTTGCACTTAAAACAATAAAGATTAAAAAGATCAAATGGAAACTAAATACATACATTGAAAATAAGATTTATAGGAACAAAATATAATGGGCTGCACTCTTTAAAATTACTGTTACTTCCAAACAAAACATCAAATAGATTTCAAACAAGGCTTAGATGTTGTTAAAAGAGTGAACATGGATATTAAATGGTTGAAAACTCGCGAAAAAGAAACAATCAGACCTTTTGGTACGTATTTAAAATAAATAACCTTGCAAAACAATCAAAATTTTAGACAAATCATTAATATGCATGCTTATGCAAATGAGCTAATTTGCATAAAATATCTGCATATTAAAGAATAAGTCATTAGCTTTCATTTGATACCATTCTTACATCAGTAGGTCAATATTCAATCAAGATATGACCAAGCATATTTTGAAAATTTGAGTGAACAATTTTATAGGGTTAAGGGTTTGGATAAGGATTATGACCAAAGGCCCCAAGCGCCTAAGTGCAAATATCTCTCAAAATGTCTCTAATAAAATGTTCTTTAAGATAAACCATGTTTACATGATTCCCCCAGAACAGAAACACAATGTTTTTGAAACTATTTACCAAATATTAGCAAAAAGGTCACAAATTTAAGTAAAATCATTAATATTCATGAATATGCAAATGAGCTAATTTGCATAAAATTTATAGCAAATTATTGAGTGAGTTAATACCTTTCATTTGATACCATTATAACATCTATAAGTCAATATTCAACTAAGATATGACCAAAAACGTTTTTAAATGATTGGACAATGTATAGGGTTAAGGGTATAGATAGGGGTTTTGACCAAAAGCCCCAACGGTCAAATTGCAAACATCGCTCAAAATGTCTCTTGTATAAGAGACTTTAAGATTCGCTATGTTTACATAATTCCCCTGCACAAAAACGCCTCATTTTGGAAAGTATTTACCACATTTTTGTCGAAAATCGCAATTTTAGGAAAAATCATTAATATTCATGAATATGCAAATGACCTAATTTGCATAACATAACTGAAAATGAAAGAGCAAGTCATAAGCTTTCATTTGATACCATTCTGACACCTGTGTGTCAATATTCAATCAAGATATGACCAGTCATTTTCAAAATTTAAATGAACAATTTGGTAGGGTTAAGGGTTTGGATAAGGGTTACGGCAAAAAGCCCCAACAGCCAGAGTGCAAACAAGGCTCAAAATGTTTCTAATGAAATATACTTTAAGATAAACCATGTTTACAAAATTCCCCTTGGACAGAAATGCCTTTTTTAAAAAGTTATTTATCAAATTTTCGCCCAAAAATGCAAATTTTAAGGGAAATCATTAATATTCATGCATATGCAAATGAGCTAATTTGCATAAAATAACTACAAAATAAAGAGCAAGTCATAAGCTTTCATTTGATACCACTTTGACATCTGTAGGTCAATATTTGATGAAAATATGACCAAATAAGTAATGCATTTTTTTATGAAAAAAATGATAGGGTTAAGGGTTTTAGATAAGGGTTACAGCCAAAAGCCCCAACGGCCAGAGTGCAAACAACGCTTAAAATGTTTGTAAGATAATGTACTTTAAGAAAAAACATGTCTACAAAATTCCCTCGGGGGGGGGGGGGAGCAAACATGTTTCTAGCTCAGGGTCTATAAGATGATCCTATTCTAAAGCTGCTGCAGACAACAAAAGCGATGTTGTTAAAGATAGAATTTGTATATAATTTGGCAAAGAAAATATTGAGACAAAAGGAGAAACTGCTGGTCATCAGTAGTTTCTTCTTTTGTTTCAATGTTTCTCAAGACATTTCTAATAGAGATGTGAAAACCAGGTCTTGTTTGGGAAAGGGTTAAAATAAACGTTTGTGAATAAATCTGACTTACTGGACTAAGATCAAAATGAGTTACAGATATTCTATGATGGATGAAGATTATTGTTCACAAATTTATTTAACCCTTTCCCAAACAAGACCTGCTTTTGATGTCCCTAACATGAAATGCTTGGGAAAATATTGAGACAAAAGAAGAAATTGCTGATGATCAGCAATTTCTCCTTTTGTCTCAATATTTGCTGTGCTGTGTATTTTGCATAAATCTTATCTTTATCAACATCGACTTTGTTGTTTGTAGAAGCTTTCCAATTGGGCCACCCTTTGTTGTTGTTTGGGAAAGGGTTAATTGTATTTAGTATGATTGAGCAGCTGATGGCCCTGACTGGATGTTGTGTCTGGTGCAAGAAATACTGGGAATGCATGGTTAGGTGCACCAGCTACTGTAATTGTACGAAAAAATATTGAACAGCCCTTGTTCAACTGCATTCAAGTAAATTTCCATTGTTGATTGGTAACACCCCAGTTACACATACGATGAGACTTAAATCGGTCCTTAATCGGTGAATTATTTCTCTCATGTGATCGGTTGTCATCGGTGTCAGTATTTCAGACTTTATGTGTAACAGGGTATCGGCGATAAATGGCTTATTGATCGGTAAAATACAAAGTAGATCGGTTGTCCGTAGGCGACAAATAGCTGGCCAGTAGGCGCTTGGTCGGTAATGATCGCTTATTTGCTTAATTTACCATCGGCTGTCGTCGCTTTTACAACGGTTGTCAATCGGGCAGTCGGTGATTGATCGGTGATTGATCGGTGTTCGACCAGAGGTCTATCGCTTTCCATCGGATACAACCGGTGATCGGTATGTGTTCATCGGTCAAAGATCGGTGTTGTCAGCGATGAATAGCTGGCAAATCTTTGTTCAGCAGACTGCCGTCGGTTTTCTCATTAAAATGATACATAAGCGATGAAAACCGATAAATTTTAGTTCAGTGTATGATATAATGAATTTTGGAAGGGCAATCCAGCAGTTTGGTCTATTGCTGCAACAGCAAGCTTTCTTAAACCTCGGACATGGCATTCACTTGGGCCTCCGAAGCGGAAATGGTCGCCGCAACAGGAGACAAAGAAGATGGTGGACGAAGTGATGGCTTACGCCAGAAAGAAGACTTTAGTTTGGGCAATACAGCACTATCCTAGCCGAACTCAGAGAGTGTGACATCAGTGCGTTCCAAAACTATCTGAGGTTGAATCCCCATAATGCGCCATTTTGAAATCTAAGACACCAAAAGGACATGTTATAATTTTTCAGTTAAAATTTTTATATATTCGTTATCTTGGACTGCAGCACAAATTCAGCTTGCAGAACAAGGGCGAAAAGCATTTCATTCTATAAGACAGCTCCAAAATAAATTCGGTTATTTTTCGCATTCTGATGCTTTTAAACTGTTTGACAGCATGATTGCTCCTATTCTAACTTTCGGGGCTGAAATTTGGGATACAACCTATAGCGAAGCTACGGAAAAGGCGCAATTAGAATTTTGCAGATATTTATGGGTGTTAATTCTACAAGTAATAATACATTGTAGTGTGATTCTTGGCCATTGTGGGCGTCTTTCGATGTATGTTATATATTATATTACATGAAATGTATTAAATTTTGGTGTCATTTACTGCGTATGCCGAACAATAGAAATGCTTTAAATTGTTATAAAATGATTAAGTCATTTGACGAAACAAATAGATATACATGGGCAACCAAAGTAAAAAAACATTTTGTTTAGGTATGGCTTTAGATACGTTTGGATCGCACAAGAGGTAGAGGACGAAAACCAATTTTTACGTATGTTAAACAACGAGTGACGGACTGCGCGAGACAAGACCGGCACAACGACATTAACAATTCTACACGATGTGACACCTGCAAGCATTTTAAATCTGTTTTAGAGCCTGAAAAATATTTAATGTATGACATATGTTTAAGCACAGAAAAGCATTAGCGCGTTTCCGTTGTTCTAATCATAAATTAAACATTGAACTGGGAAGAAATCTTTGTTTAAATAGAGAGGTTTGAATTAGCATGCATTGTTCTGTATCAAGCGACATTGTTAAAACAGAAGATGAATATGATGCATTCTTTGAGTGTGAACAGTTTAAAGACACGAGGCTTAATTATTTATATAGTTGGTATAATGGTCGTAGGGATCGAGCAGCTTTCAACAGCTTATTGGGAAATACTAATCCTACAACTGTTAAAACTACAGCAATTTATATAATGAAACTGATAGAGAAGATTGATTGTCGTTAAGGGGCGGTTGATTATAATGTATCTGTTTGTTGTACTGTTGTACAAAATGTTGTATTTTAGGCCGGTGGCCTTTTTCTACAATATTATGTATTGTATTCATAAAGAATTGATACTCGGCTGGAAAATACCTCATCTTTTCCCATCGCTAATAGATATTTGTTAATCGGTTGCTTATCACTGACCGATCGGTGATGTTGGTTATAAATAGCTTGTCAATCGCTTATTCGTTTGAAATTTTCACCGATCGAGATTTTTAAACAGTTTAAAAATCTCGATCGGTTAGTTTTCACCGATGAAACTCATCTTTTCCAAATAGTTTGTGGTGAGTGACAAATCGTTTACCAATCGGAGACGTCGGTTGTATATCGGTTTTGGTCGGTTCCGTCCTTACCTGGATAAAACAAGCAACCGATCTACCACCGATTGTCATGTGTAACTGCCCCATAAATGTTGAATTATTTAGCAACAAAAAGCATGAATGTAACTTAGAACCGTATTGGTTAAAGTAACAAGAGCACAGTTGCATAATAAAAGATAATAATTTCCAATAACAGGTGATATTTCAGAGTTGCCAAATTTGATTTGTAGATCCTTTCAGAAACAAGATCTGTCAGTGTGTTTTTGGATTATTTTAACTAATCAGGCTTCTGATAACCATGAGAGAAAAGAAGAAAATTCTTATAACCAGTATTTTTTTATTTTCTCTCAATTTTGAGAACTGTTTTATGCAATACTCGAATTTTTATGACAAGAAAAGGTATAATGTTACCTATAATGTTACCTCCTGCATTGTCGTACAATTGTCCTAGTTAAGGATTTTGTCATCTGGGAAAGGGTTATAAAGGACAGGGTGAGGATGATATTGATCTAGTTCACAGTTTCTCGTGCACCTGATCTAAGTTGACACCAGTCTATATCTAACCATTCCACCCCAAACTATTATTGGCTTTGATGATTCTTTGAATATTGGATTAGAAAACTTCAAACAAAAATTCCTGACAACTAGCATTTTTCTCCTCTTTCGGCAGGGCTCCTATGTCAATAAGTCGCATAAATATTATTTTTGTTACCGTATATTGATGCCATTGCATTACACTGCGGTGGTCAATTTTAAGCAGTCTAGAAAACTGTTATTAAGGAAAGGGTCCTGCTGAACATTCAATATTGACTGTTATTATAGAATATCTGTTGAATTACAACATGAAGCAAGTGATCACAAGTTAACTTTACTTTGTTAGTGGATTGTTTAAAGTCTTCAATACAGCAGTCGTGTGTACATGTTGGAACTGGAGTATACTGAGAAAACGTTCTGCTAAGAAATGGATATATGAGTCAGGGTACACACTATAATTTGCATAAGAATTTTTTTCTTTGCATGCAGTAACTGTTGTTTATTTCATGGATTATTAAATTCAGATAGCTCAGTAAATTGTTGGTGACATCAGATTCTAACATAATCCGGAGTGTTGCTGGTTGAACTGAAGCTTGGCTAATATGCATTCTGATGTTTGACAAGTCATTTTGGATGAATTTTTAATCATTCTGGATTTAGTCGGCAAGCAGCTGAAAGCTCAGATTGGATGTTGTGGTAGTACAACTTAGTGAAAATGCCAGGAATCCGTGGTTAGGTGCTTCAGCCACCACTGTATGACGGAAAGTACCGAAGTAAAGATATCGTCTGTTGTTAGATTGGCATTTTCTGGCTTATTCTATAGCTATTTATGAAGAGATTAGTATAAACCCTTTCCCAAACAAGACCTGCTTTTGATTTCCCTATGTGAAAAGGCTTGGGAAAACATTGAGACAAAAGAAGAAAATGCTGATAACCAGCATTTTCTCCTTTTGCCTCAATATTTTCTGGGCTATTTTCTACACATATTTATTCTCAGCAACATTAATTTTGTCGTCTCCAGCAGCTTTTAGTTTAAACGGTCTTAAAATTTTGTCGTTTGGGAAAGGGTTAAGGCCTAAAGCTTAAAATCTGTTTATTCCAGTGGCATAATCAATGTTGTGACTAAGAACAAACACCAATAGGCATAACTTTTACTCTAAAGGTTAACAATGCTATGAATTATGTATGTAATTGTTGGGAATGCCATATAACCCTTTCCAATTGAGGTGTTAACGAATAAGGTTTTTTTTTAAAGCATTGAGGAAACAGCTAGATGAAAATACTCATTGCCTGCATTACTCAATATTTTCATGCTACCAAATAATCATTATATTGTTTTAGTGGATTTCTTCTTTGTCGACAATTGTTTAACTTTCCCAAACAAGACCTGGTTTTGACGTCCCTAGGAGAATAGGCTTGGGAAAACATTGAAACATCAGTTTCTCCTTTTGTCTCAATATTTTCTATACCATATTTTACACAAATCCTATTATTAATAATATCCATTTTGTCATTTGTGGCAGTTTTTGAAGTGGATCACCCTGAAATATTGATGTCTGGGAGAGGGTTAAAAATGTATCATCTTGTAACTCTGTGCATCCTCAGCCAGGAAACAAGGAATAATCAATTCAGGGTAATTTGATACTGTGTACAAATAAAGGCAAGATCAGGTGCGATGTTTGTTAGATTTATGTTCTGGGAAACTAAATAACATGTTTAAACCTTTTCTAAACAACAAAATTTTAGGGTGGTCCAATTTTAAAGCTGGTTCAGAAGACAAAATTGATGGAGATAAAGAGAGGATTCTTGAACAAAAACAGATCAGAAAGTATTGAGACAAAAGGAGAAAATGCTGCTTATCAGCGATTTCTTCTTTTGTCTCAATGCATTCCCTGAGTAACTCTCAGTATATTCCCCTCAGTAACTCTGAGTAAGGCAGTTAACCCTTTCCCAAACTGCAAAATTTTAGGGAGATCCACTTCAAAAACTGCCGCAAATGACAAATGGAAGTAATTACAAATAGAATTTGTGTAAAATATGGCATAGAAAATATTGAGACAAAAGGAGAAACTGCTGGTTATCAGCAGTTTCTTCTTTTGTTTCAATGTTTTCCCAAGCCTATTCTACTAGGGACGTCAAAACCAGGTCTTGTATGGGAAATGGCTAACTTGACTTCATGAAAAAGTTTCCAATATGCAGAGTACATGCACAGATCTTGAAATCTTTGATTGTCTCTAAACTAAATTTTTCTGTTTCTGAATCCGCACACAAACTGCTGTGTATTGATTCTTGTATTTAGCCATGTGTTAAGACTGAACTTCGTTATATGGATTTTAATCCTTTTCCAAAAGTTGAAAGGAATTTCTGAACTCAAAAGTAGAAAATGTTTATGTTTAAGCACATGAAGCTGTAGTGGCAAATTATATAAATATTGGTAAGCCTTGAAACACAATGTTTATGCAAATTATTGTGAACAAAAACATAATGGGAAAAGAAGAAATTGCTCATTTAGAGCAATTTCTTCTTTTCCCATCATGTTTTTATTACCAAATATTACATTTACAGTTATAGAAATACATTATTTATCAGTTTTTGACAGGAAATGCTTAAAAATCCCCCTATTTGGTGACCATTTTGAAGAAATTAAGCTGTGGGGTACTTTTGAAGCTGTAGGGGCATTACACTGATTTACATGAAGCTGTAGTGGGGCCGATACAGCTTATTGGGCTGGGGAGAACACTGGTCGGTCATTGTTTAGCAATGGTTTAATACATAAGAAGCATTGGTTTTTTATGATCATTCATTTTATGATCAAAATTCGAAAGCCTTGGGGCAAGTAATGTTGTTTGATTTTTTGTCCCTCTCACACCCTTTCTCTTTAATTTTGAATAATTTTCTATATTGTCAACAACTTTTTTTGTTAAAGAAGTTGTATTTTTGGTGTTACTCATATTTATTAAACTTTTCCAAACAGACCTGGTTTTGACATCCCTAATAGAATTGGCTTGGAAAAACATCGAGACAAAAGAAGAAACTGCAGATAACCAGCAGTTTCTCCTTTTGCCTCAATGCTTTCTTGGCTATATTATTGACAAATTTTACCTTAAGTAACGTATGCTTTTTTCGTCTGAAGCAGATTTCAGATTGAACAATTATAGAAAGGGGGTGTCTCAAATCTGCCCACGCATGAACTTTCTTTTAATTCTGCATGGTGATAAAGGACCATATACAAGCTATGAAAATGCATTTAGTTTCTTAGATAATCCAAACTGGATTCCAAAAAGCCACCTTGACTTATTCCCACTATGACATGAAGCATGTCCCCTTTTTCATGTGTCGCAAAACTTAAGTTTTGTGTATTTTCAAGATCTGTCAATTGAATTTGATCCGAGACACATAAGGCATTACATTCATACCAGAGAATGTATTTGAGGAAATTATTATGAATGTTTTTTATTGAATTAATCATGAAAATATGCATATTTTTCAGCAAAATTTTGGAAAGGAGTAAAATTAAATTCCAAAGTTAAGTATGTTGGAGTCTTTGTCAAGCCCCTGCGAAAAAGTTCAAGAACTGTTCTAGAACTTCAGTTCTAGAATGTTCTTGATCGTTAAATGGCACTAACGCAGTTCTAGAACTTGGGTTCTAGAACCAGTTCTAGAATTAGTTCTTGAACTAGTTCTAGAAACAGCTCTTGAAAATTAAATGGCAGTTCTAGAACTCAAAGTTCTAGAACTGGTTCAAGAACTAGTTCTTGATCGTTAAATGGCACTAACACAGTTCTAGAACTTGGGTTCTAGAACTAGTTCTAGAACTATGGAAACAGTTCTTGAACGTTAAATGGCTGTTCTAGAACACAATGTTCTAGAACTGGTTCTAGAACCAGTTTACTACACAATATGTGGGTGGGGAATTGTAAAACTGAACATTTAAGTTTGTTAAATTTAGTCAAAAGAACACTGACCAATGTTGCTTTACTTGTTCTTGCTGTTCAGTGAGCTCCTTTAACTCCTGATATTTCTTTAATATGAATGTAAATTATGACTATAAACAACATTTTTTAAAAGAAAGTCAGAGAAGCAAATTCCCTCCAATTCTCTCTAGTAAACAGGAAGTGATGTCATGCAATAGACTGGAAACTAGAATAAAATTAGACTGGGAGGTCTGATTTCATCCAGTTCATTCTATATCTTGTGAACTATATGAAATACAACTGTAATATTTCACACATGGATATATTATGCTAAGACTTTTCATTTAAGACCATGACCTTTGACTTTGTGACCTTGACTTTGAAGTTTAACCTACATGTACTTTATAGATAAGTTCTGGAACTAGTTCTAGAACTAGTTCTTGAACATTCACAGAAGTTCTAGAACTTTGTAAGCACTGTTTGAATTTGACAGAATAAATTTATTTCAAAGACAATTTATAATTCTGTTTAGATTCAAAGATTCCTTGTCACAAACACTGGTTAATAGACACTGGATGATGACAAAACTAGCTAGCAGAAGGTTAGCTAGTAATAGACCTTAGTCAGTTGTTTAGCAATCATTTAGATAACTTAGTCAGCAACTACACCTTATTGATTTCTCCATCCATTTCAAAATCATTGAAATTTAAATATATGCAAAACTGCTTTGTCAGGGTTGAAACAGCTTGGCTATTAGTTTGTGAATTGGTACTTTTTATAATTGTATATTTTAGTTACCAACATTTATTAGCTATCAATGGTTGACTTCTTCAGGAACTTTGGAAAGAAATGCAGACCTATTTTGTTTCTTTAAATGCAGATTTTCTGCTAGTAGAATATTCATTATAACATTATCATCTCTATAATATCTTTTATGAATTCCTTGATGGTTCCTTACAGTGAATATAAGCCATATTGCTAGCTCAGAGCGTAACAGTTGTGATGCCTAATCTTTGCAGTTACAACAGTTTACTGTTTAATCCTGAGCCAGCAGAATGAGAAAATGTTTCAAGGATAGAACAAAGCCATAGCTTTAGCAATTAATGTCTTTGGTTTTCTTAAAAGTCAACAAAAACTTACAAACACATATTTATTCAGTGTTTATTCTAGGATTTGAATAAAGTGGGGGATCTTCCCCCACCTCCTAAAAAAATGTGGGGGATTTTGAAAAAATGTGGGGGACACTAGTCAATTACTATAAATGACTATATAAGAAAATTATTTTTTGTATGGTTTTCATTATGCTTTAAGCCTTCATTAATGATCATAAAATATTCAAATTACTTTTTTTTACCTTCCTAAGTTAATTCATACATTATTTTATTCAGTTTGTTCAGGAAATGGGGAGTTCTAAAATATTAAGTTCATTTGGGGGTTGAACAATAATGGGTACGAATGTACCAATTAACTTTCTTTGTCTCGAAACAAAGTTTCAGAACATATTCTTTATAAAAGGAAATGATATTTAAATCACATGTTCAGATTTTCTCTTGAAAATTTACCTTTTATCCACTACAATAGTTTCTCCATAAAAGAATAATTTTGTGAAAAAAGATCGCGATGGTGGCCATGATGGTGCCAATTCATAGACTGGCTTTTGTAAATACCAAAGATTTTCTTAAAACAATGTAAGGTGCAGTAGATTTGAATTTTCTATTGACGTAAGATACTTTTCAACCTATCTACAGCGATATCCGAGGCTTTAAAATGGATTTTGCTTCAAATTTCGTTTGATTGATATCTACGGCAATATGTAATCAAAGTACCAAGAGTATTTCAATTTGCGGGATTTTCCCGCTCGCAGATGAAAAATTTGGGGGATTTGTCAGAAAAGTGGGGGATTCCCGCAATCCCGCGCCCTAGAATAAACACTGTTTATTAGTAAACAATCATTCTTTTTCTGTCATTAAATGATATAATTATGTATTTATCTCTAATATTATGTTTATAAGCAAAACTTCAAATGTGCAATGTATGAAATAATGAAAGTAAACTCATTCTTTCGCATTTTGCACAACTATCGCATATTTTTTGAAGCTCTTAAAAATAAAGGAAACTAGCACAACCTAAACTATGACAGGTTCTAGAATATATTGCAGGTTCAAGAACTCTAGTTCTATAACTTAAATTTGTAAGTTCTAGAACTTTGTTGGTTCTTGAACCAAGTTCTAGAACTTTGTTGGTTCTTGAATCAAGTTCTAGAACTTAAAAGGTACTATAAGGTTCTAGAACTTATGTTCAAGAACTTTGAGTTCTAGAACTTAAGTTGAAGAACTTTTTCAGGTTCTAGAACTCAAGTTCTAGAAGTTCAAGAACTTGATGTTCTAGAACTGAAGTTCTTGAATTTTATTCAGGTTCTAGAACTCAAGTTCTAGAAGTTCTAGAACAGTTCTAGAAGTTTAAGAACAGTTCTAGAACTAGAAATGCGTTCTTGAACTTTTTTCGCAGGGGCGATTCCATATCATCACAAAAACATGCTACATATGTCCTCTTACTTTGAGCCAAATTATATAGAAATCCAAAACCGGTAACAATGTCATATAATACATATTATTGATGAAGGTGATGTTTTGGTCCAAAACTTGTATTCAGTAAAAATTTGATTGTGCTCCTAAAAACATGTTTATATTCAGTAAAATCAACTGTAGCATACAGTACAAACCTACAGCAATATTCATGCCCAAAAAACTCATTGGAAAAAACATAGAATTGATATAAATATTACTTATATTTACAAAATTACATGTATGGAAGCCAAGATAGACATACATATACGCATTGCAAGTTTTCTTTCATATTTGGTCACATTGTCTATGCACCATTTTAGTGAGACTGTGACATGCAATAAATGTCAAGCCAAATGTTATGAAATTGAAAAGACGCCTAGAACCGGTACGGTAAAGCATCAAAAGGTGCCCTTCCGGGTAACCAATACATAACCAAATATTTTGCTCTAAGCGCCCCTAATGAACTAACGTGATATGGAAGGCCCCTATGATTCAGTAAAAGACTGTTACAGCATTATATCTTTTCAGTTACACAGTTGAAAATGTGCTTGTTTATTTCAAAACGTGGCCCTATTGGGATAAAACAGGGTGCAATTATTTCCTCAAATTATTTTTCCGACCATAGCTTAACCTGTATTGATACACAATTTATACACATTTCAATGATGTCATATGATTAACATGTTGTTTAACCATCAATAGCCCTTAAAAGTCACATGGGAGCCGGAGTATCTGTTTCTTATGCATCACAACAATATTTTCACTCTTGCACGATTGTCAAATGCCATCAGAGAAATCGGTGCATTTTTCTTATTTGCTTTCTCATGTTTCAAAAGATCTATAAATAACTCTTGCTGTTAGCTTTCATGAATCACGGCTGACTTGAATAATTTAAAATGATTTTTGTAGAAAATTTCCTCTCTTTTTTGTAAAGTAGGTACACCTGGGACAAGATCTAATGTGACCCTGGACAAAAATATTGTAACCAACTTTGAAGTCTACCCCTTAGCAAACTTACATACAAAATTTAAAACCTCATGGCTGTGTAAAGCTTTACAAAAAGAGCTTATTTTTATTATACGAAATGTTTCCCCTTTTATGCTGCCACAGCAACAAAAGTTTATGACAAAAAGAAATTCTAATAACATGGAGTTGTACTCCTTTAACCCAGGGATAATTTTTATCAAGTTTCAAAAAGATTTACATATTAGATTGGGAGAAAAAAGAATTTTTGAGAAAATGCCAACAGACAGACAGACACACGGACAGATGACAGGAAATAACCGAAAAAATGCCTTGCATCTTGATTTATCCTCAGGTAAACTAAAATGACCAAAAAAAGTAAACAAAACATTTGAAAAAAGTCATTTTTAAAAAATCTTAATTTTGTCCATTCTTGGAAATGTGCACTATTCAGGGGGAAATTCCAAAAGCAACATTTTACCGGGTTTATTTTTTCTTGATATTTCACGATAATCATCAGTATATTTGTGCGCAACTTTTACATAATTTTCAAATCTTGACAAAAACTGGAACAAAGACAATTTTTGAACAGAATTTGCTTAAAATATTTTAAAAACAATGAATTTTTGGGTTACCCCCTTACATCAGTTGATATAAAACATTTTTTGTACATAATTATATATGAGCCGTGTCATGGAAAAACCTGCCTTAATGACAAAATTTCACATTTTCAGATTTTTACGTTTTTGTAAAGATCATTTATTTAGGATAACAAAATCGAAAACAGTATTGAAAAATATTGTTTTTTCACTGAGTTACAGCATTTTATAGGACGTAGGAGTAAATAGCATAGAGAACGTCATGAAAACGAATTGCGACGTCGGTAAAAACTCGTTGAAATATTTGTGAATTCTCACCAGACTGTTTTTATATCGCTAATTCAGATATATTGTAATAATGCAGTTGAAATAAAGACATTGATATCTTCATGTAAAGTGCAATTTCTATTTTTGTTGCCTAGCAACCAGTGTTATGGTTATCATATAAATGCATAGCAACCATGGATACGACGTCTCACCAGAAGCTGTGAACCACAAAAAAAAAAAAAAAAAAAAAAAAAAAAACCTGGTTACACTTACTCGTTACTTTATTAGTGTGAATAAAATATATGTTGTATTTCTGTTGTAATGATAATGTAATTTTTGTAGAACAGTAAAGTAATCAAAGCAACATAAACAACAAAGCACGAGTCGGTGATTCCTGTAACGTTTGAGTTTATTGGGGTTTTACGCCGTTTTCAACTACCAGGGTCATATCGCGGCGGCTGGAGCACCTAACCGTGGGTTCCTGGTATTTCTCGCACCAGTACAACCACAATATCCAAACCGAGCCTCCAGCTGCTCTCTCACATAGATGATTCACACCCATTGGTGAGAGACAATTGACTTTTGTCAAATGTCAGAATGGATACTGGCCGAGCCGGGGTTTGAACTCGAGACCCCTGGATTGACAGACTCCGACGTAACCGACTGAGCTATCCGGGCTCGGCGATTCCTGTAACGTCATTACTTGTACATAAATGTGCAGCTGGCTCTGAACAGAAATCATTTTGGTTGGTTGGTCTGACGTATGGTCTCACAAAACGTTGGGAGATATCGCTGCCTTTCAACAGTTAGACCTTGACACCTAATTCCAACCAGAGGCTTGAAATATCGGGTAAATTCGACACCCCAAGAATTTGTGTAAGGAAATAATCAGAAAACGATGTTAATATCTCTTATAAACTTCAAATCAGGTGAATATATTGATTATAACGTTGCACTTGATTTTTCTTTATTGAGATTTTTATTCTCACCCACGATTCGGAGACAGATCAATTCGCGAAATGTGATTTTTTTAAGTCGCTTAGCGCTCGCGCTGCGACTTTTTGTTGCCATACGTTTTTCTGGACAGGTCAAATAAGGACAAAGACGGACCTCTTAACGTGTTCTGTATTTCTGTTTTGAGACAAAGTAGATCTCTGATTTCTTGTCCACACTCTGATTTAATATTGAAATTCGACTTTCTACAATTTCTAAACTGACATGCCAAATAATCATTGTTAAACGAGGAAATTATACGTTTTATGTAGAACTATTTTTTTGGCGGAGAAAATACATCGCGCGCAATAATTCCGTTTTCTGAGGTATATTGGTCTAAGGGAAATAATCAGGTTTAAATTAGACAGTTTTCATGAAAGAGTTACTTCCCTTAGATAGTGCAATAGACATCGACTTTATGACTCGGCGACAATAAACATACGACAACGACGGAATACTCATTTGCTTGATTCTTTTTATAATAAATTCCATTTTAACGTGTCTTGCTTGATATGCATCGTTCTGCCATTTCAAGCGTGTAATCTCGCAATCAATATGCCCTAAATTAACACACGACATAATTGTACACAACAAGCAGTCGCCACTTTTCTTCGAAAACCTCGTAACTGCACATTGTTTTAATCTGCAATTACTTGGTGATGACAATAGCTTAAAAAATCGTGTGGTCAAATTTGCCGAAAATTCGAAAAACTGTGCGGCTGAAAGTGATTTCGGCATCAGTGAAAAGCTAGTGAGAGACTGGCGAAAAAACAAGACAAAGATCTGTGATGGTCCAAAATTGCAGAAATGGAGGGTTATTCGGATCATTCCCTATGAGCCACAGTGGCTATGTTGTAAGTAGGATCGGGATTCGCGTCAAGGCCCTTCAACTCGACAAGGACCAAAATACAAAACCCAGGGCGAGTTCAAAGCTTCTTCTGGGTAGTGTTGCAGGTTCATGAATATTTTAGTCAATACCGGGAAGACCAGAAAAAAAAACATTTTATTACACACCTGGCCAGCTTATCAATGGGAAAACCTACGGGACCACATCAAAGAAACGAGACTTAACTACTCGGCTGGTTCCATGATGTTGACGATCCCGAAATATGCAAGATGTGCATATCCGACGATTACTTTAAACAAAGAGTTTTCCGTCGCCGGATTTACGGAAATGAAATTGTTGATTTGCAGGGTTGAATCTCGCGACCGGTAGGCGATCATAGACGGCACAAAAGCAGCTTTGCAAGTCACGGGCATTTTGTATGATCATACGGTTCCCCCGAAAGATCGCAGCTAAAACCTTACCTTCGTTTCAGTTTCAAAATTTTAGGCTGTCCCAAATTCAAAGGTGCTGCAGACGAAATTTTGAAGTGAATGAAATATAACTTTTTTATTCTTTTATTGTAGAAAATATTGTGGTAAATGAAGAGAGATTGCTTGTCACAAGCAATTTCTTCATTTTCCACAATGTTTTCCAAAGCCATTGTATGGTAGGGAGTCAAAAAGAGTCATTGAGTGGTAATGGGTTAAGGGAGAGACTCGGGGTAAAGCTTCTTTTCTGACGATTGCCCTTTAAGTTCTAGATCTTTTATGAAGCAATGCTTGTAAATACAGATTGGTTGAAAAAGAGAATTGTCCCCGCCCATCCATTGACTTACTAGTTGATTGACATGCTTCTCAGATGAATAAGCACGTGATACAGTCGGATCCCTTTTGTTAAAAAAACAATATGACGTCTTGATGACGTAGCGTCTACTCAATCTGGGCTGGAATAGTGACTTCAAAAACACCGCCAACATCTGCTCAGTTATTTCGGAAACTGTTTCAAAATATGTTAGTTGGATTATTACCGGTGAATTTTTGGTTTGGATAATAGACTAACAGGTATCATTTTCTTCGTATCATCATGACGTTATCGCTTGCCGACCAAAAACAAAATAACCTACTAAACCTAGATGTATAATTTTCTACGTTACATCATAAAATCTGCATGAATTACCATTCAAATTAAATTGTCGAGCGTCCGTCGATTCAGTCGACGTTTCTGCGATTAAATTTCTGATCATTAATCACCGAATAATCAACGTGAAATAAAATAGTTTTTGTGAAGAGAGGGGAAATTAATTCGTGAATAAACCATTATTAGAGGCTCAAATTATCGATTAATCACGACTTTAGGCTTGCCGCAATAAACAGTTCTAGAGATTATTCATTTCCGTGACTGTAAAATATTGCGTACCTAAATGATATCGATCTTGAGAAATATCACGGTCACAATAGAATCATACAGTCAAAATTTAATTTTCGGTCAATTCCAGGGGGGGGGGGGGTCCGGACCCCCCGACCCCCCTCTAGATCCGCCCATGCAACAAATAGGAAGGAATTTTATCCGAAACTCAGATCAATATTCAAAATGGTATCGGTTACATTATTGCAACTACCGTGAAATGTGCATATCGAGGGCTCAGTGCAAAACTATTGTAACTACATATTTTTCAGAAATTCACTTTTTTGCATTTTCTGAATCTTTAGGAAGGAATACATCATGTGTTTTAATATTAGGTTTCAATTCTGTATACTTAAAAAGATATTTAGAATTTTAAAAACATTTTTCCTCTTTACCTTTGAAAAAGTCAATAAGTTTTTTCCCTCTCCTGTAAAATTTTATAAAATGTAGTGGCTAATGGCTAACAAAGTGGGTGGGGTAAATTACGTACGTGCAAAATTTCAATTCGGTCTGGTCTATACAGAAAAAGTTATTTAACTTCAAAGTAAAAATTTGCTTCTCATGTCAATTTACCCCACCCACTTCGTTAGCCATTATCTCCAAAAATTAGTCCTCATCAGATTTTTTACACATACAAATTAAAGATATTATGTAACCCTATCAATTCACAGAATTTAAAGAAAATCTATTTTTTGAACCCTTATTGCAACCCATCCTTGGGAAATCTGAATAGAACAAAATGGGTAAATATTTCATTTAAAACATCGTTCTTACCCAGAATTTTATTTAGTTTAGTATCAATTCCAGTCAATTTACGGGACATGCAGCCAAAACATCGCAACTACAGATTAAAGGGGGACCTGCTAGGCTGTCGAAAATGCAAATGGCACAAAAATTACAAACCAGATATAAACATATGAAATTACCAACCTGAAGGGGTCCATTGTTAGCACTCATTGAGCTTTATCAAGTATAAAAATCCAAGTCAATGAATAACGTGCAGATCCGCATTTTATTGTCCTTTGTTTTTGTTTTGTAACGGTTACACATGCCCAACCTTCAAAAAGCAATTACGTCAGAGGTACGTCATCTGTGCTCAGCGAGATTCAACACACCGTACAACCGGCTGTGTCGTCAACGAAGACAGATTCGGCATCTGATGTCAGGTGCATGGTAGGTCAAATTAATTTACTTTTATGAATAAACGAAAGGGTCTTTGGTATTCTATAGTTGATAAATACGCATATAAATGTTCAGTGCTAACTGCTTCTACAAAATAAACCTTTCCACGCATCCCTCGCAAATAAGGTCACAGTCATCGACGCAGCCGGTTGTACAGTGTGTTAATACTGCTGGGGATGTGTCTCCTTGACCTTGACCTTGTCTCGTTTCGAAGTAAAAATACAATCTGTAAACACGCTTGTAAAAGATTGATCTATAGCAAAGGAAAGATGGATATTCGCCGTGATTGAGGTTTTTATGCTTTGCAAATTGTTTTTCTATGTACAAATATGAGTTCCCAAATAGTTCAGAAGCATAAAAACCTAGCATGGGCCCCTTTCAGAAATCTGTAGTTACGACGTTTTTACTCCCAATCACTAAACATCCCAAAATTACCTACAAATTGGACCAATCTAACATTTTGAAAATAGATCTAGCTTCCACTGCTTTTCATATGTAGCATTCATTTTAACGATATAATTATCTATGGATTTGCTGTAGCCTATGGTATTATGAATTTGTATATATAGATATGGATGAAAAATAAAGCTGTGTTTCTCTGTAAATATTCTATAACTTGTTTTGTTCTTTCATTTTATTATTTTTTTTTTCAATTTGTTTCTATAGAATGTGATCTAATCACGAGTTCGGTCATCGTTTATAAATTTTATCGTCATTTTGACAAAATATATTTTGCGTACTTAAAATGGAGATCTAGGTCTTGTTTACATCGCATAAAACTTCATAGGTAAGAATTGATACTCTGTCAATCATATTTTTGGGTTTTTGCCCTTTGTTGATTTTCATATTTAATTGTTTGTCAAGAGCATTACTAAAATTATGCGAGGTAGATTCGTGCAACTTCATAGGTGGATGGTGTCATTATGTAGAAGTGTATTGTACAAAAATATAACTCTGCTGATAATGTTCGTGGAGTTATTGCCAATTTTCCCTTTTCATTCTTGATGTAAATTAATTCTACAATTCCACTACTTCAATTGTTAAAGGTTTACCCTTGTGGGGGCATACATACATTTCATTCAATACTTCAAAGCATTCTCTGATAGGATCATGAAAAGCAAATCTTGTTTTACAAATAATTCTGTTGTAGCGACTTTCAGGCCCTTCAGGGCTTTGATTAAAATGTTCAACCGCGCAAAGTCATATCCCAAACCACAAATATTCCCTGAAAGCATCTACGAAATATTCCTTCTTCATTTAAAGTGACATTTCAGATTTTTTTTTGTCATAAATTTTACTTTTATTTTTATCTGAAAGAGCATATTTCCTTATGAAAATTCTGAAAATTTCAAGCCAAAATATTGCGCCGTTTACGAGAAATTTATATCTTTGTGTTAAAATTGAACAAATTGTTGTAGACAACAGTTCGGATTTATATGCAATTTATCGATTATGTCTCAACTTTAAATGCGTGTTTCTCGCTTATTGGCAACAACTTAAAAAAAACTAATAGTATTTATACTCATTAGAATAACCAATCTTGGCATCAAGACATACTCTAAAAAATTGAAATTGGAATGAAATGTCCCTTAAAACACCGCGGTCGTCAAACAACAATGTTAAGAAAGTTAACTGTTTCCTCGAATGAAATGTAAAAGTAATACCTTGTCGCTGAAATATTCCAATTAGTGGTTCAATTAATCCATGACCAAATCAATCTTAACTTAACATGCGCAGCCCAAAATTTCAACCACTGTTCCCTTTTAATTACTGTATGGGAATGAGTCTATTTCTTTTTTCGGAAACTGTTCAATAACAGGTGTTCCGCGCGTGGCTTCGCGGCTTTGTTTGATGTTTTAAACTCTCCCGTAGACGGTTAGTGGTATGACGATTGTATGACGTCATTTTGTTCCGACAAAGGAATGAGAAATCAGCATGTGGATATCCCTGTCAATCAAGCATATAAATGATCGAATGGGCGGAGACTGACAAACTGTTCCGACCAATCAATCAAACACAATTTACATAGTAGATTTACAAGGCGGTGCCACGTGAATTAAAAGAACCGCGTTCGGGTTTTTTGATTGTCGCTAAATAAGGAATTTGTGCACCTTCAAACAAAGGTCAAATCTTTGAGTGATATTTAATTTTTATGCGTTGGATTGTTAACTATTGCGGTGGATTAATAAGGATGTTTCTTACAAAGTAAGACTCGTCATATTTAATATATTCATCTACTACAGTCGAGAACTTTGACTGACCTCAGAATATGAATCTTATGGAACAGTTTTCCGCGTGAAACGTTTCAGATGCAAATTGATGCGGAATTTGTTAATAATGCGTATATTAAGATCAAAATTGTTTTTTGGTTGACGAAAAGGGCATCAGCGCCATTTCTACTGTTCAAAATAAGCGCAACAACCAAACTGTAGTCCGTTTCTCAGTGGCGTAGGAAGGTTTGTAATATTGGGGGGGCCAAACGTTCTAGTAAATGGAAAAATGGTTTGTTTTGTTTTGTTTTGTTTTGGGGGCCATAGGGGGGGGGGGCATACCCCTTTTTCAAATTATTGGGGGGGGGGGCAGACCCCCTGGCCCCCCTCTTCCTACGCCTATGTTTCTGTCGATATAGGAACATTCAAATTCAAACAATTAATCACGTTTTAGGGCATGTCGAAATTATACGATCTTGAAATATTTTGTCGTATAAATTCGACACCCTTTCTCAAGTTGAAAATAAACGGAGAGATGCTTTTTATCAAATGATTTATGAAAATATATACATTTCCGGCATAGTATTGAAACATTTATCATATTAAAATGATTTTCATAATTTTTCAAATGTCTTTGTTTAGATCCACTTTTTTACGATAATCTGTAACGGTCATTTTTGCTCATCAGAAAATTCGACGACCTTTTTCTTCCGCTATTTTTTCGGGGAAAGGGTGGGTGTTTGGGGGACATGAAATCTTTTTATACGTCAGTTATTGCCACGACATAACTGACATAACTGTTCAGTATTAGAATGCTATTATCACGAATTGTGTATTATTATTATAATCTTTAACTCGTGAGTGACTAGAAAACAACATATTTAGGAAAATCCGGAAAACATAATGAATTAGAAAAATAAAAAAAATGGTTTGACGAGGATTTGAACCCATGCTCTCCGGGAGATAGGATATACAAGACCGGGGCTCTACCGACTGCGCTATGTAATCGTCTACCTTAATATAGTATTACAAAATTATATGAAATCAATATCGGGTAATTTCGAAATTAACAGAGTAAAGATATCGTCATTTTTCTCACAGAAAACATTGCAAATAAAGGATCTATATAGATCCAAATGGAAAATATATTGTTTTAATATTACATATTTCTCAAATTCAAGATAGAAGTGGGTCTTGAAGACTTTTTCAATCTGTTCTTTCAGTTTAATGCCATTTCACTAGATCTACGTCATAATAATTAGGCTTCGACGATTCGCCGATTTCTATGCGTATGTAAACAAATTTAAATTGCATAGAGCAAAAAAAAAATGAAATAAAATAAATAATAGTACTCACCTCTAATTCCTGATCCATAATTCATTCTAAATTAAAAATAAGCACGTAAACGAAATGTGGATTCAAACACGATCTTATGTTTACACTTCCTGGTTTAACTCTATAAAAAAAGTGACGTCACTTTTAAAAGTGGATTTCCCGATAACGTCATCAATGTCATTAAGGCAGGTTTTTTCATGACACGGCTCATATATATTTGTTTCATACAGGATCACGGACTACTGGGCATTATTTTTAGAATAAATTACGCGATGAAACTAACAAACAGAACGCTTGCACACTGTTTTAATCAGGGTACCCTCTTTTTTCATGGTGAAAACTTAAAATTCCGAGAAAATTGTTTTCTGGAATGTGCGATTTGAAACATTTCATGAATATGAACCGTTATCTAGTGTACTAACTTCACGCCAAATTTCATTAAATTCCGAGCGTGGGCAGACTTCCATGTTATTTTTCCTATTCGTGAGACACCCCCTTTTGTCGTTTAAGAAAGTGTTAAAGTTTGAATGATTATAATTTCAGAGTTAGAGAGGCAGTGATCCATATTTGAGGTAGTACCATGGATGGGGGAAAGAAAGTGTGGGTTCCCCACCCTACAGATGGGTTTAAACTGGGACGAATTGTTGATATAGGATCAGAGTTCATAACAGTAGAGACATTCGACAATCCAGGAAATGTGAGTTTGTTGTTTACTTGTTTTCTGTATCAATGCCTGCATATGAGGCCATATTGGTCTATTGAATATTTTAGCAAATTAGCATTTTTCTTTGTCTGTATGGATGTTACTGTAGCAGTGATTATTTTACAATTTTAAGACTGTGAGTCCTGAGGACTCGCTGGATTCCATATCAGTGAGTCCAGCTACTAGCTTAGTGAGTCCAGTAGGACCAGTACACTATTTTTAATAGGAAATTTGTAAAAATTGTTGCATCCTGGGACTCGCTAGAATTAAAAACTTTGCATCCCAGAGACCAAATTATGAGTAAAAGTAGCAGGATGCGCAGGTAAAAAAATCACTGCTGTAGAAGATGGGGTCGGTACTTGCCAACAATTAGAAAATATTTTTCGTATATTCTAAATTACGTTTCAAGCAATCTGATTGGACAAGATGCATGTCTTTGGCCAATCAGATTGATTGCTGTGTCAATCTAGAATAAGATTGAGACTTGACATTAGTCTGGTTTATGAAATAATAACAAGTTCATAGGTCTTTATTTGCCAAATAAAAACCGATGTGCGACGGACTACATGTGTAGGTAAAAACCGAGGCGCACAGCGCCAAGGTATTTGCCTTAACATGTAGTTCAGAGCACAGAGGTTTTTATTAGGTAAATAAAGACCTATGAACTTGTTATCATCTCCATTATAACATTCTTTATAACAAAACGCACATTCTAAATGTGTTATTTTGTGGTAATTCTGTCATGGTCTAGTTTTCGGCGTAGGAAACACACTGGGGGTTAAGTGACGTCATCGATGACGTCATGTGACAGTACCTTGACACCATGTGACGTTTTGGCGCATACACAAAACATAATTACATAGAGTCTTTATTGGTCAAATAAACCCTGATGCAGTTCTTCTTTCGCTATATATGGATTTTAGGGAAACATGTTATAATGGTGAATAACACCCTAGAATGATAACACCATACAGATGGGTTCAAAGTTCAAACTAAGTAGAATTGTCAACATAGGATGAGAGTTGATTACTGTTGACAGTTTTTACAGTCTTGGAAATAACAATTTTGCTGTTGGATGTTTGTTTCATATTCAACACCCAAAAATAAAATATCACTAAAGAAAAATCTGTTTTATAGCTTAGGAATCTGTCGATGAAAAGGAGAAAATTGTAGTTGTCACACACAATTATTGACTAAATTAAATATCTTTGACAAACTTGTTTGATTTTAGATTCAGATGTAACATGCAAGTTTCTATATCTCCAACACACATTTGAGCCGGGATATGGAAAAACGTCCCTTATAGCATTTTTAAAAATTGAGAATGAAGATCAGCCTGTTGTCAAATGCACTCCAATATGCATCTATGTCGCTCTCTTTAAGTTACTAAAGGTCACAAAGAAGCTATTAGAGAACAAAGTGGATCCTGATCAGACTGTGCGTATGCACAGGCTGATCTGGATCTATGTTGGGCTCAAAAGCCTTAAGGGACGTTTTTCCAGATCCTGGCTCATTTTATTTGTGGTATCTATTTGACAGCCAATCAAGTCTATATATGACCGTACATTCCCGGCTGAGGAATACGACAATAAAGATGTGGATGACAACTGTGGGTTGATGTACCTGAACGAGGCCACGCTACTTAACAACTTGAGGATTAGATACATGAAAAATAAAATATATGTAAGTATTTTGACAGTCAATAACTTACTCAATTACATAAAAAGTGTATTATATGTTTGAATTCAATGATAACGATAGGTTTGAGGACACATTCAGAATCATAGATACGGTAATTATTCTAATAAACGCCCGGGCGTTTATTATGCCCCCTTTCGAAGAAAATGGGGGTATATTGTTTTGCAAGTGTCGATCGGTCGGTCGGTCGGTCGGTCCGTAGGTCGGTCGGTCTGTCCGTAGACCAAACCTTGTCCGGAGCATAACTCGAAAAGTATTAAAGGTAGAATCATGAAACTTCACAGGTGGATAGATCTCATTATGGAGAGGTGCAGTGCACAAGAACCGTAACTCTGCCGATCAAATTTTTTGAGTTATTGCCCTTTGTTGATTTTATAACTTGATTCTTGTCCGGAGCATAACTCAAAAAGTATGTAAGGTAGAATCATGAAACTTCACAGGTGGATAGATCTCATTATGTAGAGGTGCAGTGCACAAGAACCGTAACTCTGCCGATCAAATTTTTTGAGTTATTGCCCTTTGTTGATTTTCAAACTTGATTCTTGTCCGGAGCATAACTCAAAAAGTATGTAAGGTAGAATCATGAAACTTCACAGGTGGATAGATCTTATTATGGAGAGGTGCAGTGCACAAGAACCGTAACTCTGCCGATCAAATATTTTGAGTTATTGCCCTTTGTTGATTTTCAAACTTGATTCTTGTCCGGAGCATAACTCAAAAAGTATGTAAGGTAGAATCATGAAACTTCACAGGTGGATAGATCTCATTATGGAGAGGTGCAGTGCACAAGAACCGTAACTCTGCCGATCAAATTTTTTGAGTTATTCATGGTTCGCACAGGTCTTGAAAAACCCTTGAATTTGATCTTGGCCTTATAAAACCCTTGAAAATGGATGTGAGCCTTGTAAAACCCTTAAAAAGCAAGTCAGAGCCCTTAAAAAACCCTTGAATTTTATTTCTCTATTGTTTTGACTTGGATAAAATGGGTGAATATCAAATATGTTCAATTCTTATCTGTCACAAAGATTTTGACTGTAACGATTTCTGTGGTGTTGCATCAAATTCAAAAACAGACAATGAAATTGATCATGTTTACACTGATTAAATAATCATTGCCCAACCAGATAAGACTTAGTTTTTTGCAATATGATTGTTTCATAGTAACTTAGGTATACATAAAGAATGTGAAAACCGATATATGAACCATGTTTGTGCTTACATAATTAAATGTTAGTAGCCCTTGAATTTTAATGTTAAGTCCTTAAAAAACCCTTAAAAAGTCCTTGATTTTTTTCATCAAAACTTTGTATGAACCATGTTATTGTCCTTTGTTGATTTTATAACTTGATTCTTGTCCGGAGCATAACTCAAATAGTATGTAAGGTAGAATCATGAAACTTCACAGGTGGATAGATCTTATTATGGAGAGGTGCAGTGCACAAGAACCGTAACTCTGCCGATCATTTTTTTTGTCGAGCCCGCTTGCGGTGAGCTCGACATAGTTGTCACAATGGCGGTTCGGTGTATGTGCGTTAGTGCGTTAGTGCGTTAGTGCGTTAGTGCGTTAGTGCGTGCGTCCGTCCGGATGGAGCTTGTCCGGGCCATAACTTCACCATGGATGGAGGGATTCAGAAATAACTTGGCACAAATGTCAAGCTCAGTAAGGCGGAGTGTCGCGTGCAAGAACCAGATTCCAAGCTCAAAGGTCAAGGTCAAACTTGGAGGTCAAATGTCAAAAATGAGAAGATTTTTGCTTGTCCGGGCCATAACTTCACCATGGATGGAGGGATTCAGAAATAACTTGGCACAAATGTCAAGCTCAGTAAGGCAGAGTGTCGCGTGCAAGAACCAGATTCCAAGCTCAAAGGTCAAGGTCAAACTTGGAGGTCAAATGTCAAAAATGAGATGATTTTTGCTTGTCCGGGCCATAACTTCACCATGGATGGAGGGATTCAGAAATAACTTGGCACAAATGTCAAGCTCAGTAAGGCAGAGTGTCGCGTGCAAGAACCAGATTCCAAGCTCAAAGGTCAAGGTCAAACTTGGAGGTCAAATGTCAAAAATGAGATGATTTTTGCTTGTCCGGGCCATAACTTCACCATGGATGGAGGGATTCAGAAATAACTTGGCACAAATGTCAAGCTCAGTAAGGCAGAGTGTCGCGTGCAAGAACCAGATTCCAAGCTCAAAGGTCAAGGTCAAACTTGGAGGTCAAATGTCAAAAATGAGATGATTTTTGCTTGTCCGGGCCATAACTTCACCATGGATGGAGGGATTCAGAAATAACTTGGCACAAATGTCAAGCTCAGTAAGGCGGAGTGTCGCGTGCAAAAACCAGATTCCAAGCTCAAAGGTCAAGGTCAAACTTGGAGGTCAAATGTCAAAAATGAGATGATTTTTGCTTGTCCGGGCCATAACTTCACCATGGATGGAGGGATTCAGAAATAACTTGGCACAAATGTCAAGCTCAGTAAGGCGGAGTGTCGCGTGCAAAAACCAGATTCCAAGCTCAAAGGTCAAGGTCAAACTTGGAGGTCAAATGTCAAAAATGAGATGATTTTTGCTTGTCCGGGCCATAACTTCACCATGGATGGAGGGATTCAGAAATAACTTGGCACAAATGTCAAGCTCAGTAAGATGGAGTGTCGCGTGCAAGAACCAGATTCCAAGATGAAAGGTCAAGGTCAAACTTTGAGGTCAAATGTAAAAAATGAGTTGATTTACGTGCAGCTAATTTTCGTACTTCTCAGAATGTTCAAATTATTCCGATCCGTACAAAAAATGGGTGCCAGGGGGCATGGCTTATTTTCCTTATATGTGACCCGTCGCGCTAAAAGGGACCTTATCGGATTTGTGAAAAGTATCGACCCTAGTCCGTCTGCGCAGTCCGCGCAGCCTGACTAGGGTCGAAACTTTTCACGTTTAAGTATTTTCTGAATCTAGAATGTTTTCTCTACCTTACAATATTTTCGTTTTCCAAATACGACATCGGATGGACTTCTGCTTGGTCTGGTATATTTCTCGGAATTTGGTTTTATGGACTTAGCATAAGGTCCCTTTTAGCGTGACGGGTCACATATGTATACTCAAATTAATCCATTCTGGTATCTCGTTATAAATACATAGACATGTAATATTTTGTGAACAATAAACTGTCTCACCATGATCCCCATCATTCCAACTTATTTTGTCCCCACTTTTACAACGCCATTGTAATGACAGCTGTAGACATAGGTATGGTCTTCTTTCTTCAAAATGAGCGGGCTCGACATGTTGCCCTTCGGCATCTAGTTTTGAGTTATTGCCCTTTGTTGATTTTCAAACTTGATTCTTGTCCGGAGCATGACTCAAAAAGTATGTAAGGTAGAATCATGAAACTTCACAGGTGGATAGATCTCATTATGGAGAGGTGCAGTGCACAAGAACCGTAACTCTGCCGATCAAATTTTTGAGTTATTGCCCTTTGTTGATTTTCAAACTTGATTCTTGTCCGGAGCATAACTCGAAAAGTATTTAAGGTAGAAACATGAAACTTCACAGGTGGATAGCTCTCATTATGAAGACGTGCAGTGCACAAGAACCGTAACTCTGCCGATCAAAATTGTTGAGTTATTGCCCTTTGTTGATTTTATAACTTGATTCTTGTCCGCAGCACAACTCAAAAAGTATGTAAGGTAGAATCATGAAACTTTACAGGTGGATAGATCTTATTATGGAGAGGTGCAGTGCACAAGAACCATAACCTTGCCGATCAACTTTTTGGAGTTATTGCCCTTTGTTGATTTTTACACTTAATTCTTAACAATGCCTATATCTCATGTATTTTTACACATACAGCCTTGATATCTCACACATAGATACCTCATATCAACATCATTCAAAATTGACCATGATCTTGGACCTTGTGACCTTGACCTTGGAGATTGACCTACTTTTAAAAAAATTAACCGGGCATATATCTCATGACCTATTACACATACAGCCTTGATATTTCACACATGGACACCTCCTACCAAGACCTTTCACACTTGACCATGACCTTGGACCTTGTGACCTTGACATTGGAGTTTGACCTACTTTTTAAAAACTTTAACCTGGCTGATATATCATGTCCTTTTACACATACAGCCTTGATATTTGACACATGGAAACCTCCGACCAAGACCTATCACATATGACTATGACCTTGGATCTTGTGACCCTGACCTTAGAGTTTGACCTACTTTTGAAAAAAATAAACTGCGCCTATTTCTCATGTTCTATTACACATGCAGCCTTGATATTTCACATGTGGACACATCCTACCAAGACCTTTCACATTTGACAATGACCCTGGACCTTGTGACCTTGACCTTGGACTTTAACCTACTTTTATAAAAACTTTAACCTAGCTGATATATCATGTCCTTTTATACATACAGCCTTGATATTTGACACATGGACACCTACGGCCAAGACCTTTCACATTTGACCATGACCTTGGACCTTGTTACCTTGACCTTGGTGTTTGACCTACTTTTATAATACATTAACCTGGCCTATATTTAATGTCATTTTACACATACAACATTGATATTTCACACATGGTCACTTCCAACCAAGACATTTCACTTTTGTTCACACATATACACCTCCTACCATGACCTTTCATATTTGACCATGACCTTGGACCTTGTTAACTTGACCTTGGACTTTGACCTACATCAAATGTAGGCCCTTGAGGGGGCATATATGTTTTACAAACATCTCTTGTTATAAACATGGTTGATAGAAAAGAAGGTGGTGGGCGTTTATTAGAGGTATTCTTATTTCGTCTGTCAAAATTTTCTAATAAAGTGTCATTTTATGAACTCGAAGTTCAGCTAGTCGAATTTGGCAAAGTTTTGTTATAAGGACTGCAAAATACAATTGTTCGAGGAAATTCCTTCATTGCCAACAGATTTAGGGCTGAACATCCTCTTTTTTATTGTTTTTAGAAACGTTCTTTGGTTATGACTTACATTATTTTAATCTAGAATCAGAGGACGGGCGTTTATTAGAAACACCTTTTTTTGCTACAATTATGCTTGAAACAAGCAGATTTTCAGTCGAGATTTGGGGGATGGGCGTTTATTAGAATATGGACGTTTATTAGAATAATTACGGTATCCACCAAAGTGCAGGCGTGCTGACATGGCGGAGTCAACTTGTCAGCATGTTTCTAATGGTGGATTGCTCCTACTCTATAATCGGATCAAGCCACCCAAAATCATAAATCGTCATTGTAAATGCAAAACCTCGTATCTAGTTTTTGAAAAATTTTAAAGGGGAGGGGAAAAAGCGTGATAACTTTTTCCAATCTGAAATGTTCTACTTGAAATTTGGACAAATTGTTCACAAATGGTTTGTCATCAATACTGATCAGTGCAATATCTAAAAACCTGCAAGAATTGTCTTTAACTGGGTACACAAGTTTGTACTTTGAAAATTGCAAGAATCGACATACGAGGTTTTGCATTTACAACAACGAAATTATTTCTTTGAGCAGGTACCCATGTACCTGCTGGTGCTATAATTGACCAAACGCATTAGCCAATGGACGATCAGAAAAATGCCATGCCCCAATTGTTCTTCTTGCATGTGAAATTGTATCGATTTATCGACTGACAATGAAAACAATCGACATGCCAATGGCAAAGAATTTTGTGCTAACAATAGACTAGGTTTACTGTTATGTTTTGATAAACCGTCGGTGTTGCTATAAAATCTCTTAACTACGGCTTAAATCAAGCCGTAGTTAAGAGATTTTATAACAACACCTACGAAATACTGTTTTGTTTGTCCAATTTTACGTCACGATTAACTGGATAAAATCATTCCCTATTAACAATCACATCCCCATTGTTTGTCTTTAATTCTATGTTCTATTCTATGTTTGGCGGAGCGATCTGTCAATTGGCGTTTGGTCAATTGTCAGACTGGTACCTAGACACAAAATGTGTACAAATTCATGTTTCAGGCCTAATTAGAGCTATGCAACTAAACAATTCTAAGCTGTTTATGGCAAACACAGATTATGAATTATTATTGCACTTTTTCGTTACAGACATTTACTGCCAACATTTTGATCGCCCTGAATCCGTACTACAATGTACCTGAGCTGTATTCCCCGGACACCAGGAAGAAATACAAGGGCAAGTCGCTGGGTACCATGCCACCCCATGTTTATGCTATAGGTAAGTCTGCAGATTCATGGGGGCATTTTATTAACCCATTCCCAAACAACAAAATTTCAGGGTGGTCCAATTTGAAAGCTGCTGCAGACGACAAAATAAAGATTGAAAATCATTGAATTTTTGTAAAATATAGCACAGAAAATATTGAGGCAAAAGGAGAAACTGCTGGTTATCAGCAGTTTCTTCTTTTGTCTCAATGTTTTCCCAAGCCTATTCTATTAGGGATATCAAAACCAGGTCTTGTTTGGGAAAGGGTTAAAAATGTACTAACAAACGGTTTTTATGCCCCCGTAGTGATAGATCGGAGGCATATTGTTTTACTTGTGTCTGTCTGTCCGTTTGTCCGTCTGTCTGTCCGAAAACTTAACATTTGCCTTTTCTCCAAAAGCGTTTGACATACATAGCTCAAATTTGGTGTGTAACTTTATTTCAATGATATCTATCAGTTCCGTGCAATATGACCTTCCTAAGGGTCATCTGTTAACCCTTATCAACCCTTTACACAAAAACTTAACATTTTAGAAAAATGGCCATTTCCAGGGCATTTGTGTTTCACAAACACTTCTTGTTTTTTTCTTAGATTTGAACATGATTACACATCAACCAGTCTAATAAGCCTTGGTTGGTCCAAGTCATATTTCTTGTTCAATCAGATTTCTTCTTGCATTATATACGCGAAATTGTTTGTAAGCTTGTTAGTAAAACAGGGCCCTGTTCTATATCTTATAATATACTTTTAAAAAAGATTCAACAGAAGAATTATGCATTGGCCATTTAAGCTATTTCATTTCATTATGATTCTTACCTGCTCTTCTTTTTTTTAATACAAATGTTTTATCATGTAAAATTTGACAGAAAACTGTGGCTGCTAGCAATTTGGACTTCTTGACTCGTTTGGATTTCTGGTTTTACAACATCCTTTCTGTAATTAAAAGTACACATTTTGTAATCTTTTCTCAAACAAGAACTGGCTTTACATCCCTAGAAGAAAAGGTTTGGGAAAGCATTGCGGCAGAAGATGAAATTGCTAATTATCCCCCAATATTTACTATGTTGCTTATTATCCCCCAATATTTACTATGTGTTAAACAAATGTACTATTTACCTTTGATATCCATTATTTTGTTATCTGCAACTCTTTGTAAGTAGGACCTTTCCAAAGTCTTGCCATTTGAAAAAGTGTTATACCATTATGCATTACATTTCAGCTGACAAGGCTTTTAGAGACATGAAGGTAAACAAGTTGAGTCAGTCCATTATAGTGTCGGGTGAGTCTGGTGCAGGCAAGACTGAGTCTACAAAATATATCCTGAAATATCTCACCGACAACTGGGGGAGTCATGCTGGGCCCATAGAACAGAGGATCGTAGAATGTAAGTTAAACCATTCCCCCCAAAGTGACATCTTTTGACACCCTACAAGATAAAGGCTTTGGAAAAAATCATGGAAAATGAAGAAATTGCTTGTGACAAGCAATTTCTTCATTTCCCACAATGTTTTCTTCCCTAAAAGACAGAAATATGTAAAATTTAATTTACATGAAATTGTCGTCTGCAACATCTTTGACAAGTCTAAAATTTTGCCATCTGGTAATGAGTTAAAAGTAAGGTTCTGAAAGATTTGTGTAAATTGTGATGAAATTCACTTTATTTTACTACAAAATATATCCTCAAATATCTTACTGATAACTGGGGCAGTCATGCTGGGCCCATAGAACAGAGGATTGTAGAATGTAAGTTAAAAGTAGAATTCTGAGAGGTTTTTGTAAATCATGATGAAATTCACTTTTAATCGAACCAGGACTCTATGTCCAAGGAGCTTATGTCACAGCCCTAGTGTCGACGTCAGTGTCACATCTTCAAAAACTTTAACCTGGTCTATATATCAGGCACTATTAGAGATACAACCTTGATATTTCACACATGGATACTTCCCACCAAGACCTTTTATTTTGGATTTGACCTAGTGACATTGACTTTGGAGTTTGACCTACTTTTAAAAAACTTGAACCTGGCCTATATCTCATGCACTATTACAGATAGAGCCTTGATATTTCACATATGGATACCTCTTGCCATGACTCTGACCCAGTGACTTTGACCTTGGACTCCTTTTTTGTGATGGGGCGGAGGTGGTGCAGTGGTAACGCGCTGGACTTGAAACACAAGGGTCGCTGGTTCGGTCCCCTGCTTCTCCAGTCTTTCGGATGAGACTTTAAACCGAGGTCCCGCCTCCATATGACCTTAGCTGTTGAGTGGGACGTAAAACTCCATACAATCCAATCCTTTTTTAGCGAGCCCCGACTTTAAGTCCAGGGAGCTAATGTCACAGCCCTAGTGTTGGCATCCCGTTCCGTCCTGTCGCATCTTCACTTGGAAAAAAAACTTTAACCTGGTCTATATCTCGGGCACTATTTGAGGTACAGCCTTGATATTTCACACATGGATACCTCCTGCCAAGACCTTTCATTTGAGACCATGACCTTTGACCTAGTGACCTTGACCTTGGAGTTTGACTTACTTTTAAAAAGCTTTAACCTGGCCAATATCATGTGCACTATTAATGATAGAGCCTTGATATTTCACTTATCATGGATACCTCATGCCATGACCTTGACCTTGAGACCATGATCTTTGACCTAGTGACCTTGACCTTTGACATTGGATTTCTTTTTTATGCCCCCATATCGAGAGATAGGGGGTATATTGTTTTACTCGTGTCAGTCTGTCTGTCCGTCTGTCTGTCTGAAAACTTAACATTTGCCTTTATTCCAAAAGTATTTGACATACAAAGCTCAGATTTGGTATGCAACTTCCTTTCGATGATATCTATCTGTTCCATGCAATTTGACCTTCCTCAAGGTCATCGGTTAACCCTTATCAACCCTTTAATATATGAAAACTTAACATTTTACTCCGAAAACTTAACATTTGCCTTTTCTCCAACAGTATTTGACATACAAAGCTCAAATTTGGTATGCAACTTCCTTTTAATGATATCTATCTGTTCCATGCAATTTGACCTTCCCCAAGGTCATCCATTAACCCTTATCAACCCTTTACTCTACAAAAACTTAACATTTTTTTAGCTCACCTGAGCTCAACAAGCTCAAGGGGAGCTCTTAGGGTCAGTCACTATCCGGCGTCCGTCGTCCGTTGTGCGTTGTGCGTCGTGCGTCGTCAACAATTTCTTTAAACATCTTCTCCTCCTCAACCACTGGGTCAATTCTTTCCAAACTTGGCAGAAATGTTCCTTGGGTGACCCTTTTCAAAATTGTTCGTGAATTTTTGATTCGTCAAAAAATGTGGGCGTGGCAGGGCGGGGCTTATCAGACTTAAAGAAATCATTAGGAAATTCTTCAAAAATCTTCTCCTCCTCAACCATTGGGCCAATTCTTTCCAAACTTGGCAGAAATGTTCCTTGGGTGACCCTTTTCAAAACTTGTTCATGAATTTTTGATTCGTCAAAAATTGTGGGCGTGGCAGGGCGGGGCTTATCAGACTTAAAGAAATCATTAGGGAATTCTTCAAAAATCTTCTCCTCCTCAACCACTAGGCCAATTATTTCCAAACTTGGCAGAAATGTTCCTTGAGTGACCCTTTTCAAAACTTGTTCGTGAATTTTTGATTCGTCAAAAATTGTGGGCGTGGCAGGGCGGGGCTTATCGAACTTAGAGAAATCATGTGAAAAATCTTTAAAAATCAATTATCAGGCCAATTTGAATCAAGCTTGGCAGAAATGTCCCTTGAGTGACTGTTTTCAACACATGCTCATGAATTTTTGATTCGGTGAAAATTGTGGGCGGGACAGGGCGGGGCTTATCAGACTTCGAGAAATCGTAAGATAGTTATTCAAAAATCTTCTTCTCCTTAACCATTGGGCTGATTCTTACCAAACTTGAAAGGAATGTTTATTGGGTGACCCTTTTCAAAACTTGTTCGTGAATTTTTGATTTGTCAAAAATTGTGGGCGTGGCAGGGCGGGGCTTATCAGACTAAAAGAAAAACTTTAGGTAATTCTTCAAAAGTCTTCTCCTCCTCTACCACTTGGCCAATTCTTTCCAAACTTGGCAGATGTGTTTATTTAGTGACCCTTTTCAAAACTTGTTCGTGAATTTTTGATTCGTCAAAAATTGTGGGCGTGGCAGGGCGGGGCTTATCGGACTTAGAGAAATCATGTGAAAAATCTTTAGAAATCAATTATCAGGCCAATTAGAATCAAGCTTGGCAAAAATATCCCTTGAGTGACTGTTTTCAACACATGCTCATGAATTTTTGATTCGTCAAAAATTGTGGGCGTGGCAGGGCGGGGCTTATCAGACTTCGAGAAATCGTAAGATAATTATTCAAAAATCTTCTCCTCCTTAACCACTGGGCTAATTATTACCAAACTTGAAAGGAATGTCCCTTGGGTGACCCTTTTCAAAACTTGTTCGTGAATTTTTGATTTGTCAAAAATTGTGGGCGTGGCAGGGCGGGGCTTATCGGACTAGGAGAAATCATGTGAAAAATCAAGGGGGGGTATGATCACTTTCAGTGATATTCTAGTTTACAATAATTTAATTTGACATAATACTGACATATATATTTGTTTACAACAAAATTTATATTGTACACAATCAAATACACGAAGAATTCAGGTGAGCGATATCAGTGCCTTTCAGGCACTCTTGTTTACGAAAATGGCCATATCGGGGGGCATTTGTGTTTCACAAACACATCTTGTTTGTGACAAGCTTTTGTATAGGTGAGCTATGTTGTCCGCAGACAACTCTTGTTGTGACAAGCTCTCGTATAGGTGAGCTATGTTTTATGCGGACAACTCTTGTTTTATGAGACCATGAGCTGTGACCTTGACTTTGGAGTTATGCCTTTTTAGTGAGCCAGACTTTATGACAAGAGAGCTAATGTCACAGCTCTAATGTTGACATTGCATTAGCATTGAGTCTCATCTTCTATATTGTATGCGCTTTTAGAGATAAAGCTTTGTTTATATATTTCATACATAGATACTTCCCACCAAGACAAGTATGCAATTGCTCTGAAATTTAGATAATACCTATTGGCAATGATATCATTGTGTAGTCAAAGATTTATTTCCCTTCATTTTAGCAGGGATTTTTAACCTCAATGTCTAAAATGGTAACCAACACCATGCTTATCTATTTTCAGCCAACCCACTTTTAGAAGCGTTTGGTAATGCAAAGACAGTGAGGAATAACAACAGCAGTAGATTTGGGAAATTTATCGAGATTCATTTTGACCATAAGGTGAGGACAGAATCTCTTCCCCTATCAATGCTAGATATAAGATTGGGGTAAAGATATTTAAAAACATAATATGATTTATGATTTATAAAACCCTGTGTTGTTGTTATACATTGGATTTGTCTCATTGCGACAATTCCAATGAGCTCCCACAGCATAGGGTTTGGATTTGAAATTACAAACTTAGCATGACTTTCCCCTCTTTTATCTGTTGCTATGTCCTAAACCATCAGGCTTGTTTGAACAAATGTTGGCAGTGATGTCCCTAGGATGACCCTATTAAAAAATTGTAAGTGAATTTTTGACTGGCAAAAAATGGTTGTGTGGGTTGATATGGCTAATTAAAATTAAATTATGAAATACTCTTGTGCATTATCTTTCATACTAAAGTACTATAGTGATGTGTGCTGCAGCCCCAGAATGTTTTTAATGTGCTAAGATTAATGAAGTTTCCCATGCCATGATTATATTGAAATCATTCAACAGCATAGAATCAGTTCAGACTACAAACATGTGCAGTCTGAACTGATTTTATGCTGCCTGCCTTATCTGCTTTAACCCTTTCCCAAACAGCCAAATTTTAGACGGGTCCAATTTGAATGTCGCTTCAGACGATAGAATGGACATTGAAAAAGAAAAGATTTTTGTACAATATAGCTAAGAAAATATTGAGACAAAAGGAGAAACTGCTGGTTATCAGCAGTTTCTTCTTTTGTTTCAACATTTTCCCAAGCTAATCTTCTTAGAGACGTCAATACCAGGTCTTGTTTGGGAAAGGGTTAATATTTCCGGATCAACTCAACAAAGCTGAAAGTTAATGCTACATAAACATGTTATGATTATCTGTAATGATTTCAGCAAACGGTGGTCGGAGGGTTCATATCTCACTATGTGTTAAAGAAGTCATGAATCTGTGTACAGAGTAAAGAGGAGAGAAACTACCATATTGTCACTTTCCAACAAAAACCTTGTAACTGCAGCTTGTTTTAAGTTTTTTTTGAAAATCATCAATATAGAATACAGATTGTGTGCAGGGGATCAAAGTTCATGATTATTTGTAGATTTCAGCAAACGGTGGTCGGAGGTTCAACTTGTTTTGAGCTGCAGTTACAAGGTTTTTTTTTTGGAAAAGCATCAATATATTCTACAGAATGTGTGCAGGGGATCAAAGTTCATGATTATCTTTAATGATTTCAGCAAACAGTGGTCGGAGGATTCATATCTCACTACTTGTTAGAGAAGTCTCGTATCTGTGTACAGAGTAAGGAGGAGAGAAACTACCATATATTCTACAGAATGTGTGCCGGGGCACCTAAAGACTTGCAGCAAAAATTACAACTCTCCTCACCGGACCAGTATCATGTATGTATTCTAAATATGATTTTAAAGACTGTTTTTAAATAAAATTTGTAATAAGACCAATTCACCAAAGAAAATATGGTTGTGGTTCATCAAAAACCTCTTAACTGCAGCTTGAAAAAAAGCTGCAATTACACAGGTTTTTGTTGAAAAGCGATAATTTTTGTAATGATTTTTCATATCAATATCATTGCCTAAAACAATAGAGTTTGTCATCTAAGGCAATAACAAAGCCTCCGATTCAAACATACATAACATACATTTCTTTCGTATTCTTTTTCCATGCCAAGTTACATTGGAGTCACAAGTGATCTCCTATGATTTCATACTTGGAAAACTGAGATAATTTAGCTGTTTTAAATAAGTTTCAATCTCCATAATATGAAGATCTTTTAGAAAAAGGAAAAGAAAACACTTGTGGAAAACATAGGACTATACCTGTAGTCAGTATTTGAAAAGGAAAGCTAGCTCTACTTGTTTATCGAGATGTTTTGATTTGTTTGAAGAAATGGTGACCTACCTTGTGTATTGTTAAAGTGTTCTGTTTAGTGAGTATATGTTGTGGTAAACCTCCTCTGTCTGTATAATTATGTCTCCTATCATCTCAGTGTTACTTTATTAGCTCACCTGAGCACGAAGTGCTCAAGGTGAGCTATTGTGATCGCTTTTTGTCCGTCGTCCGTCTGTCCGTATGTCCGTCCGTCTGTCCGTCCGTCTGTCCGTCCGTCCGTCTGTCAACAATTTGGTGTTTACACTCTAGCATCTACAAACAGGGTTGGCGCTGCCCATCGCCATTGTCGCCAAATGCGACAAAAAATTAAAAGTGGCGAAAATTTGGCGAAAATGCCTGGCGCCAACAAATATCGAGTGGCCCCAAAAAATATCAAGCGCCGTCGCATTTAAATTCTGTCATTGCCAATATAATCAACCGCATGTATAATGCTGGTTACGCTCGAAAATGACATAACTACAGCTTATTCAAGTTAATTCAAGCTGTAGTTACAGCTTTATTGAATGTAACTGTCCGACGATAATTATCTCGGCACGCGACATGACAAATAGCACCTTGTACATAACTGCTAATTTACCTTTTAATCGCCATTGGTAGTCCAAACACATATGACGCGACATAGACACGGCGATGGAAAAATCGATAATTACACAATTTAGGTAATATGCGGGTACCAGTCTTGTGTGCAATAGAGCGTTACACAAGTCTGCATAATTATGGGCGTGTACTTTCGATTTTGGTTTAATTTGATTGACGGGTCGAGTTATCGGAATATCCCCTACTTAATCCTTTACTTTACGACATATTTCACGCGAAATGGAGTTGCTTGAAGCCAGTCTCGTAGCAAATAATTGTTCAGATTGTCGTAGTTATAGCGGTTGCTGAACTTCGATGCTTCAGGTAATTTAATTACGTAAAATTTGTGAAATAAACTAGGATTTTTGTTTTATGATTTTTATCGTGAGAAAACATGTCACAGCGAATTTCAAAGAATTCAACAAAAGTTAGTTATGATTCCTGCCTAATACGAAATTTAAACAGGACCCAGATGATCGTCTTTTCTCCTTTCCCAAACATGTCATTCTATTGACAACATACGAATTTTCCGGCAATCATGGATGTGTGTGTGCGGGGGGGTGGGGGTGGGGGGTGGGGGGGAACTGATGAAGAAATCAAATGCGCACCAGACTTCAACAATAACAAAAAAAAAAAACAAAGGAACATTCTATGTGTAAATAGATCTATGTAATACAAGAACAGGTTTTTTTAAACAATAGGAACATTTAGTCATCTTGTTCAGGACAGGGTTAATAAAGTATGGCCCCTACTTTTATAAATCTGGCCCCAACGTTTTGAATTTGGCGCAAACTTTTTTCATTTGGCGAAAGTGATGGCCCCAACTTTTTGAGAGCCAGAGTGAACCCTGACAAATATAAGCCAATCTTAACCAAACTTGGTCAAAACATGTATGACCATGAGATCTCGGATGAGTTTGAATTTGGGTTAGATCGGACCAGAAAGTCAGGAGTTATCTGCCCTTGAATGTAAAAAATAGCTACTTTTGTCAAAGTTTACACTCTAGTATCTACAAATATTGACCAATCAATACAAAAGTTGCACACAATGTTGATGACCATAAGATCTCGGATGAGTTTGATTTTGGGTCAGATCGGACCAGAAAGTCTTGAGTTATCTGCCCTTGAATTTGACAAAATTGTCGTTTTTGACCGTTTTCGACTTTGTTTACACTATAGCATATACAATTATTGACCAATCAAGACAAATGTTTAATACAGTGTTAGTGACCATAAGATCTTGGATGAGTTTGATTTTGGGTGAGATCGGACTAGAAAGTCTGGAGTTATCTGCCCTTGAATGTAAAAAATAGCTACTTTTGACAAGGTTTACACTCTAGCATCTCCAAATATTGACCAATCAATACAAAAGTTGGACAAAATGTTGGCAAATATAAGATCTTGGATGAGTTTGATTTTTGGTTAGATCAGATTAGAAAGTCCTGAGTCATCTGCCCTTGAATTTTACAAAATTGCCATTTTTCACTGTTTTTGACTTTGTTTACACTATAGCATCTACAATTATTAGCCGATCAAGACTAAATTTGGACACAATGTTAGTGATCATAAGATCTTGGATGAGTTTGATTTTTGGTCTGATCTGGTCAGAAAGACGAGAGATATGTGCCCTTGAATTTTACAAAATTGCCTTTTTCGTCTGTTTTCGACTTTGTTTACACTCTAGAATGACCAATCAAGACAAAACTTGAACACAATGTTGGAGACTGTTAGAACTCGTATTAGTTTGATTTTTGGCCTGATGGGATCAGAAAGTTTAGAGTTATCGACTTTGTTTACACTCTAGAATCTACAGTTTTTTTATCAATCAAGACAAAACTTGGACACAATGTTTGAGACCATAAGATCTCATATGATCTGCCCTTCAAATTTTACCCGGACAACCACAAATAGTGACTAATCAGAACAAAACTTGACACAATGTTATTGACCATAAGTTTGTTTTCAGTCTTAAAGTCATGAATATTAATTGAATTGAACAAAACTGTGCCTAATATCATTTTAGTTCAGGTGAGCGATGTAGGACCATCATGGTCCTCTTGTATATCAGCTTTGGATCTGGAAAAAGGGCCCTTGTAAAATTCCAGATGACTATGTTTCTAGATCAGCCTGTGCCTATGTGCAAGCTGATCAGAACGCATGATGCTAAATGCAAAAGGCAACAAATGAGCCAATTGGAGAACATCATAGATCTTGATCAGACTGTAAAAGACATGCTGATTTTGTTACATATTGGTCTCAAATACCATTAGGCTCCTTGTTCCAGATCCTGGATCAAATGATATTTTTGTCAAACAATACCAAGATGATTTAACCCTTTTAGAGGTAAAAATGCAACATTTCTTTTTTAGCGAGCCGGGACTTTATGTCCGGGGAGCTAATGTCACAGCCCTAGTGTCGGCGTCGCGTCCCGTACCGTCCCGTCGCGTCTTCACTTGAAAAACTTTAACCTGGTCTATATCTCAGGCACTATTAGAGATACAGCCTTGATATTTCATACATAGATACATCTCGACAAGACCTTTCATTTGGGACCATGACCTTAGATCTAGTGACCTTGACCTTGGAGTTTGACCTACTTTTGAAAAACTTTAACCTGGCCTATATCTTAGGCACTATTTGAGATACAGCCTTTTCATTTGGGACCCATACCCTTGACCTTGTGACCTTGACCTTGGAGTTTGACCTACTTTTAAAACATTTGCTGTTTTTAGCTCGACTTTTCGAAGAAAATGAGAGCTTATACTGTCACCCGGGCGTCGGCGTTGGCGTCGGCGTTGCAACAAAGGTTAAAGTTTTTTCAAACATCAATAACTTCCATACTATCAAAGGGATTCAACCCAAACTTGGAATTCTTATTCACCATCACACCCTCTACCTTACTATCTGGGCCCATGACCCTGGGACCACTCTATTTCGAGTTATGCCCCCTTTATACTTAGCAACTTAGAAAGTCGAGCGCGCTGTCTTCGGACAGCTCTTGTTGTGACAAGCTCCTGTATAGGCGAGCTACGTTGTCCGCGGACAACTCTTGTTTTCTTCTCCACTGAAACAAAAGTGATAAGTGTCATTAATAGGCATATTTCTTGTCCTTAAGATTTAGAAACATTTACGAAAATTGATTCATGTATTTCCTATATGTGTTCCGCCCTTTTGTGTTGACAAACAAATTTTGCATAAACTTTGTATGTTGACTGATTAATTTGGTGTTTTCAACAATAATAACATTGCCACTGGTGCTCCAGCTGTGGCGATTTGACCATAGCAGTTGAAAGAGGCGTTAAACCACCCACAATTAAATAATTTGTCGTTTACTCTGTGACTGTGTGTTTTGTCCATGTACTGATTGATATAAATATGTGACCCATCATGCTAAAAGGGACCTTATCCAAACTCCAAAAGTCAAAGTTCTGACCATCTTGTCAGACCGTGCACATGTCAACCAGACACTGTATGCGAAAAATGAACATATAGTAAGATAGGGAAAACATTCAAGATTTAGAAAATCACAAGTGAAAAGTGTCGGCCCTAGTCTGGCTGCGCAGACTGACTAGGGTCGATATTTTTCACACATCCGATAAGGTCCCTTTTAGCGTGACGGGTCACATATGTTCTCTCAGCAATATATGAGATCTATGCCATGTCAGACTGAAATCAAATGAAGATACCAATAACTTTTAAACCTATCTCAAGCGCATCCTGCTTTTGATGTCTCCTATTGAGAATACTTTGAAAAGCAATCAAGGCAAAAAGAACAGTATCTGTCAGAAATTCCTAATGGAAATTATAGTAGGCCATAATCCCTTTCCCAAACAAGGCCTAGTTTTGACGTCCTTAATAAGAAAATGCTTGGAAAAACATTGAAACAAAAGAAGAAACTGCTGATAACCAGTAGTTTCTCCTTTTGTCTCAATATTTTCTATGCTATATTGTACACAAATTCTATCTTAAACAAGGTCCATTTGTTGTCTGCAGCAGCTTTCAAATTTGGAAACCCTAAAATTTTGTCGTTTGGGAAAGGGTTAAGCTCAAAATCAGGTGGCATGTATGTGAAAACTGATCTGCGTCTATGCCAAGATTGCTATCTGCTAACGGAGTATTTTGGAATAATTAGTATGACATGTGTGAAATCATATTTACTGTATTTACCTTATATAAATGTTCATTATAATGTGCTGTATTTGTCGGCTTGTGATAAAATACATAATATGAGGTGTAACCATTTGTCATGATTGTTAATATAAAACTTGTAACTACGACCTAACAAAGACAAAAAATTGGTCAGGAGAGTGTGAATAGCAGGTTTTTGTCCATTATTGATTAATTAGTATTTTCTGACTGATGTTGCTTTAACCCTTTCCTAAACAAGACCTGCATGGTTTTGACGGCTCATGAAGAAATGATTTGGGAAAACATTGAGACAAAAGAAGAAACTGCTGATAACCAGCAGTTTCTCCTTTTGTCTAAATATTTTCCTGGCTATATTTTACACAAATCATGTCTTTTTTATCGTTATTGTTGTTGTCTGCAGCATCTTACAAATTGGACCACCATAAAATTTTGTTGTTTGGGAAAGGGTTAAAAGTATTCAGTGTAAGCGAACTATTAGATATGATACAACTGTCAGGCTGATCACTTTGATAAAAAAGAATGAGTGTGTATTTGTAGTATTACATGGTCCCTCCATGTCCAAAGTACTTCAGGAATCTATATGCCCCTCATAATGAATGTCTTCAAGAGCTTCTCTAGTTAACCCATTACCAAATGACAAAATTTTAGGGTGATCCACTTCAAAAAAACCCATAAATGATAAAAGGGATGTTATTGAGGATGGGATTTGTGTAAGATATCGAACAGAAAATATTGAGACAAAAGGAGAAACTGCTGGTTATCAGCAGTTTCTTCTTTTGTTTCAATGTTTTCTGAAGCCTTTCTTATTAGTGACCTCAAAACCAGGTCTTGTTTGGGAAAGGGTTAATAATAATCATGACAAGTGTTACACTTTACTTCCATACCCCATCATTGTGTATTGTGTGCCTTTGTCTAATTCTCCTCCTCTCTCTGCATGCTGTGTAGTACTTGGCTCGGGGAAACACCCAGTATTTTGTACGCAAAGACAACGAAAAAAACCTGAGCAACGACCGCAAAAGTCAGATGGTAAGTATATACCCCTTAACTCTTTCCCTGCCAAATTATCTGGAATTGTCCTATTTCCAGTGCCAAATTATGGAAACTTCATAAGAGGGCTTTTAAGTTGATAGAATAGCAAAAAATCGTTGTTTGATAATATTAAGCTGAAACTTTCAGGAATCATTGCACATAAATTAATTTGCCTGATAGCATACTTTTTATCAAGCAGTTTGATCAGATGACCTTGCCCTTGACCTTTAATGACCTCATTAAGCTATTGTTTGAAAGTCGCCTATCAGCGACATTGGCAGTCTTCCTATGGGTCGCTTTTGGGCGACATTGGCAGCGAAAGAGTTAAAAAAACAATCTGACAAGTCACAGAGAAAAGTGATAAATAAATTATTGGTCAATACAACATTTTAAACAAGTATTCTTAACTGGTACAAAAAACAGAAGGAATACTTGTGATGCTAGCCTTTAGTGCCTTTACATAAATTATGAGGCTTGCATACAGAAAATGACAGTAATGAAACTTTCAGCTTTGCCAGTAAATATATTCCATTACAAAGTTATAGATACTATCAACTTATGATATAACGAGCATGTATTCTATAAACTAGGCAGTAATCTTACTGACTTGAAATTTATCTTTAGGGACAAGTCTAATCTTAAATTCTGTATGAGTTGTGTTTGCCATATGGATACATTCTTTCCTCTCTATTCTTACATTGGATACAATGATGGCATGTACAATGATATATAAAACAGGAATTAACTTTCCATTTAAATTTTTAGAAGTTTTTTTCAAAGTAAATGTCATGATAAATTTTTTTATTGAAATTAAAATCTGAATGGAGAGTTGTAAATGATAACTGATATAAATTCCAAGCTGACATCTTGGCAAACTTGACATTGTCTATGTTTGTATTGCCGAAAGAAATATTTGTAAAGATATATTGTTAATAAAAATAAGCATGGCACTTGTTTATTTGATGGATTCAATGTTTCAGTTCTTGAAGAATGGGAGCCTGCATGACCCTGTTATAGATGATGTACGTGACTTTAGAGTGTGTGATGATGCCATGACACATCTGGGTATGAATGATACAGAGAGGTTCTCTGTGTACACTATTGTGGCATCTGTACTTCACCTGGGTAACATCAACTTTGAGGAGAACCATGAAGACACAAAGGGTAATAAACTTTGACAGTTCTGTCTATATTATCCATTTATTGATAATGATATTTCATCATTTGAATAAGAATAATTTTGTTATATCTTTTTAAATTAACCATCGAAACATTTCATAAAGTATGTGATATTGCAATAATTTTGATGTGGGTGTACTCTTTTAGGTCCCAGTTCTACAACCCATTAACATTGTACAGAACAATGGAAGTAATGGATGTTTCTAGATGGAAATATTAATGTAGAGTTCTCTGTGTACACTTTAATCTTTCTTGTCTTTGATATTTAAGTTAATTTTATAAAGCCTTAACTTTACTTTGAATGGTTGATTCATAAGCTGTCAGTAACAACTTTCAACTTTGCATGAAATAACAGATTCTTTGAGAAATAGAATGAGAAACTCTGTGGCAGTTGTTTTGTACTGGTAATTTCCTTTTGCTTGATTAACATAACCAAGGCCATATATATGTATTTGATCCTATAGGTGGCTGTATGGTATCGGCCAGTGCAGAGAAGTCTCTGCAGATAGCGGCGGTCTTGTTGGGTGTAGATAAAGAAGAAATGAGAGAGGCGCTGATTACTCGAGTCATGCAGGCTACCAGAGGCGGGATGAAGGGAACAGCGATCAAGTATGTTATTCGGATATGACCCAGAAGCTGGAAAAAAAGGGCCCTTATAGCATTGTGAAAAAACCATGCTTCCATATCAACATGTGCCTAATTAGAGTCTGATCAAAACATATTCTGCTCCTTTACAGAGAGGTTTTGAACGAGCTATAAGTATTGGCATGGATCTGGCTCAGAGTATGTGTATATGCAGGCTTATCTAGATCCATGATGATTGCAAATGCCAAAAAGGACCATTTTTACAGATCTTGGTTCATATATAAAGGCTCAAAACTTTTGTATGTGCATATGAATGCTTGCTATCTGAGGTGCGTTCTTTAGAGCGAGATTTTTTAAGATTTCTTAAGATGTTTTTAATACAGCGTTTTTGAGACCGAGATTTTAAGCAAGGCATTCCGAATGTTCCATACTTCATACAAATGACGTCATCATGAGGTCATTTGTATGGAGTATGAAGCATTCGGAACTCAGCGGTTTATGAATCATGGAGCATTTGGAACAACTCGGTCAATTCTATCCCATATAGATTCTACAGAATTTACCGAGGGGTTCAGAAAGAAGTATAGAGCAATGGCGGCTCCCAGTGATCATCTAAAAAATCTTGCTCAAAAGAACGCTTTATCCTAAAATATCTTAAGAAATCTCAAGAAATCTCGCTCTAAAGAACGCATCTCTGGTAGAGTAAGGTTATGAATCAGTTACTTCATTACAAGATAGTTTGATATCCCCACATGGCCAACTTCCTTTATGACACCAACAACGTTTTGACAATGATTAATCTTTGCGGGGAAGCTGCTCATGGCTTGGCAAGGATGTTGTAGTAGTACTGGTGAGAGAAAAGTGAGGAATCCATGTTAGGTGCTCCAGCCTCTGTGATATGACCATAGAGGTGGAAAGAAGCGTTAAACCTTTTTCCATCAACCATTACAAGATAGGTCAATGTATTACAGGTCTTAATCCTTTCCCAAACAGCAAAATTTTAGGGTGATCTACTTCAATAACTGCCACAAATTTCAAAATGGATGTTATTAAAGATACGATTTGAGTAAGATATGGCATTGAAAATATTGAGACAAAAGGAGAAACTGCTGGTTATCAGCAGTTTCTTCTTTTGTTTCAATATTTTCCCAAGCCGTTTCTAGTAGGGACGTCAAAACCAGGTCTTGTTTGGGAAAGGGTTAATTCATGAATCGAGATGCCATTAAGATGCCATTAGGATTGGTTGAAAGATAAAACATCTAACAACTAACAAAGTTGAAGGGAACTTTGATTATAGAATAACAAAAGATAAATGAATACTTGAATATGAAAAAAAAATCTCTAAGAATAGACATCCATGACTATTTGTTAAAATGTGGTATCTAATCTGTAAGCATCATATTCCATTTAACTTGACTTAAAATATGCTCATTATGATAAAAAAATGTATGTTTTGCTTGTTGTGCTATTATATTTTAAGACCCGGCCACACATTCATGTTTATAAAAGTTTAGTTGTGCAACATTTTTATATGGCATCATACATTTGAACTTACTTTGCTTTTTGATGGGCCAGGGCATTCTAAATGTTTTGTGTTATGTAATGTGTTTTTCTTTCCGTGTGTCAATGCGCAAAATATCATTTTATCTAACTCAAGCTTTAACTCTTTTCAAAACAAAACTTAGTTTGACATCCCTAGGAGATGCTTTGGAAAACATTAAGACAATAAATGAAAATGCTGTTGACCAGCATTTTCTCTTATGCCCTAATATTTTCTATGCTTTATCAGGGCTACAGATAAGTGGGGGTGAAGACATTATAACTTCATTATTTCAATTCCAAACTCTATGTTGTGGGTACTCATTTGAATCGTCTCGACGAGACGATACAAATGAGTACCCACAACATAGAGTTTGATGAACAATAACAGAATTATTACAACTTGAAAAGTCATCACTCCCTCTTATCTGGAGCTCTGCTATATTGTACACAAGTCCTAGCTTTATGGAAATGCATTTTGTTGTCTGCTGTAGCTAAAAATTGGAGCAATATAATTTTCTCCTATTTGGGATAGGGTTAACGATCAAATGATTTGTTACAGAGCTTCATCCTATAAAGAAGCTGGGGAGGTTATTATGTAAGGAACTATAAGAGTATTTTGCCTTGCTCAATTATCCTTTCCATCTCATTCCTGGCTTTGATGAAAGAAATTCTTCAAAAAAACATGAAAGAAATGTAGAAAGTACTGGGCTTCAGAATTTCTACTCTTCTCTTGGTGTTCCTTTATAAACTGAATGAATCCCTGCATCCTAGCTGTGTTAACCCATTACTGGTAACTGCACAGTGATGCCTTTTGACTCCCTCATAAGAAAAGGCTTGGGAAAACATAGTGGAAAATGAAGAAATTGCATGTGACAAGCAATTTCTTCATTTGCCACAATGTTTTCTAACCCAAAATGAAAGGAATTTTAAAATTTCATCAACTTTATATTGTCGTCTGCAACATCTTTCAAATTGGAATAGTCCAAAATTTTGTTGTCTGGTAATGTGTTAAATTTATTTCGTCTTCTGCAACAGCCTTTTACCTTTTCCTGAGTAATTCCTGGCTTTGATCCCCAAATACAGAAAGCAATGAAAAAAGCACTTAGAGAAAGGAATGAAAGGATTTTACCGGTACCTTTTCCTGTATCTAGATGCTTCCCATGTTTAGCTTGAAAAATTCCATACATTCAGAAGCATGTTCATTTTGTTTTCTGCAACTCCTTTCAATTTTGACTAGCCTTCAATTTGAGCTGTTCAGAAAAGGGTTGCTATGACACAGTTTAAAATTTGTTTCCCTGACAAAAAGGTTCAGCCAAGTCCTCTTGTACTCAGAAAAATGCCTTTCCTGAATCTGTGACCAAATCAAGCAAAATTGACAGTCTTCTTGACATTGTAAAAACTCATAGGAAGGACATTAATTTTGTGTTTACACTGAATTATGAAGTTTTACTTTGCTCTACTTTGTTAACAGTACTGGATGATATTGTTAGAAATGACGGTTGGTTGCATATACATTTTAATGAGATAGGTGTAGGGCCTAATTTGAAAAACTGTATATAAGATTTGAATTGTTATAATCTTTTTCGGTGTTATTTACTTGAAAAAAAAAACCTACAAAATTTGCCTTTTCTTAGTCTGTCGGAGGTCCTTTATCCACATGACCTTTGCTGTTGATTGAGAATTAAAATCACTTTCAGTAAGCTGACACTGCTTTCAAAATGCATTCAAGAAGTTTGTTTTGCATGAATGGTCACAGAAGCTTAAAGCACACTTTCTACTCATCCCAATATCTTATTACAGCAAGTTACCCAAGATCCTCTAAACTATATGCTGCTACTTAATAATGTGATATGAGCTTAGATCAGGAAAGCACCTTTATGGCACAAAGAGACCTACACAGATTTATATAAGTTTGTGCATATGCGCAGTCTGATCAGGATCCATGTACAGTCGACACTGAAGTCTCGTTGTGTCGAAGTCGGAGGGGCGTCAAAATACCTGGACTTATCCGGAGTTTGACTCATCCGATTTTGTTCAGCTTCGATACTGTTGATATTTGACCGTTTTTGAAACTAATCAAGTTTGATTATTGTTATTGAAATATAGTAGGAAAAGGAAAGAAATTGCTTGTTTCGAGCAATTTCTATCCTTTTCCTACTATATTTCAATAGCTATATTTAGTTTAAAATTATTTTGCTTGAAGAAATTATGTCCATTGATGAGGACGGGACCAGATTTAAACTTCGACTTATGGAAAATTCAACTTATCCGATGTCAACATAACGAGTGTCGACTATATCTTTTACATTTGGTACAGGTCATGACGGAGATCTTTACAAATAATTTGGATCATGATCAGACTGTATGACTAATTTAGGCTGATCTGGATCTATGTTGATCTCAATTGCCATAAGGACACTTTAATCAGATTCATGTTTTAATTTATGTTACTATAGAAGATTGCCAGTTGAAAACGATCAGATGGTTTCACAGAAATATCAGCTGAAATTGATAAATTGTATTAAATTTTCTTCCCATTCAAAAAATGATGTTGATATACTAAACTGAGAAGATTGATCAGAAGGGACAACTTTATTTATCATTTATTTCAAGAAAGTAGATCTAGAACAATTATTGGTTTGTTTATTAGCTCACCTGAGCACAAAGTGCTCAAGGTGAGCTATTGTGATCACTTTTTGTCCGTCGTCCGTCTGTCTGTCTGTCTGTCCGTCCGTCCGTCCGTCCGTCCGTCCACAATTTCGTGTTTACACTCTAGCATCTACAAATATAAGCCAATCTTGACCAAACTTGGTCAAAACATGTATGGCCATAAGATCTCGGATGAGTTCGATTATGGGTCAGATCGAACCAGAAAGTCAGGAGTTATCTGCCCTTGAATGCCAAAAATACCTAGTTTTGACATTGTTTACACTCTAGCATCTACAATTATTGATCAATCAAGACAAATCTTGGACATAATGTTGCAGACTATAAGATCTCTGATGAGTTCGATTTTCAGTCTGATCTGACCAGAAAGACGAGAGTTATGTGCCCTTGAATTTGACAAAATTGCCATTTTCGGCTGTTTTTGACCTTGTTTACTCTCTAGAATCTACAATTATTCATCAATCAAGACAAAACTTGGACACAATGTTTGGGACCATGAGATCTCGGATGACTTTGAATTTCAGCCTGATCTTACCACAAAGTCGAGAGTTATGTGCCCTTGAATTTGATAAAATTGCTGTTTTTGACTGTTTTCGACCTTATTTACACTCTAGAATCTACAATTTTTTCCCAATCAAGACAAATTTTGGACACAATATTGGAGACCATAAGATCTCAATTGAGTTTGATTTTCAGTCGGATCTGACCAGAAAAATGAGAGTTATGTGCCCTTTAATTTGATAAAATTGCCATTTTCGGCTGTTTTTGACATAGTTTACACTCTAGAATCTACAATTATTTATCAATTAAGACAAAACTTTGACACAATGTTTGAGACCATAAGATCTTGGATGAGTTTGATTTTCAGTCCCATCTGATAAAAAAGTCGAGAGTTATGTGCCCTTGAATGAGACAAAATTGCTGTTTTCGGCTGTTTTCGAACTTGTTTACACTCTAGAATCTACAATTATTGACCAATCAAGACAAATCTTGGACACAATGTTGGGTATCATAAGATCTTGGGTGAGTTTGAATTTCAGCCTGATCTTACCACGAAGTCGAGAGTTATGTGCCCTTGAATTTGATAAAATTGCCGTTTTCGACCTTGTTTATACTCTAGAATCTACAATTATTGATCAATTAAGACAAAACTTGGACACAATGTTGGGGATCATAAGTTCTGGGATGAGTTTGGTTTTCAGTCTGATCTGATAAAAAAAGTTGAGAGTTATGTGCCCTTGAATTTGACAAAATTGCTGTTTTCGGCTGTTTTCGATCTTGTTTATACTCCAGAATCTACAATTATTTATCAAACAAGACAAATCTTGGACACAATGTTGAGCACCATAAGATCTTGGATGAGCTCGATTTTCACAACATTATTGACCATAAGTTCGTTTTCAGTCTTAAAGTCATAAATATTTATTGAATTGAACAAAAATGTTGCTCATATCATTTTGGTTCAGGTGAGCGATATAGGACCATCATGGTCCTCTTGTTTCAAATTATCTATCAGTCTTCTACATACAACTGAAGCTTTAATTTTGCACATGGCTGTATTATGTTTAAAGTGGCATCAACAATTTTACTTTGCTATGAATTTACTTCTTATTTAATATGGAAAAAAAAAAAAAAACAGGAGTGCCGTAAGGTTCATATCAGTCACACCAAAGTTTCCTTATAAGGAATTTAAGAATCTTATGTCTAGTTTGACAAACGTTATTTATAGAGAAATTTTACCATTGATATTATTACTGTTATAGCGATATAAGATTTTTTTTTCTTTGATAGATAAAATGGATGTAGAACTAGATGTACGATGTTTTGTAAGTACAGTCGACACTCGTTGTGTCGAAGTCGGAGGGGCCGTCAAAATACCTCGACATATCCGGAGTTCCTCTTATCCGATTTTGTTAGGCTTCGATAAAGTTGATATTTGACCGTTTTTTAAACTAATCAAGTACGATTATTATTGAAATATAGTAGGAAAAGGAAAGAAATTGCTCGTTTTGAGCAATTTCTATCCTTTTCCTACTATATTTTTAATAGCTATATTCAGTTGGAAATTATTTTGTTTGAAAAAATTATGTCCATTGATGAGGACGGGACCAGATTTGAACTTCGACTTAAGCAAAAACTCAACTTATCCGATGTCGACATAACGAGTGTCGACTGTACTTCGTGGAAGGGACAAACTGTTGGAATGAGATTACATCATATTCTTTGCTCTACTTTGCATGATGTAAATTCAACTTGAATAGAATGTAAGTAACAATGATATATTGTCGCTTTTCATTGAAAACCTTGTAACTGCAGCTTGATTTAAAGTGACATTGCAGAATTTTTTGTCATAAATTTTATTTTTATTTTTTACTGAAAGAACATATTTCCTTATGAAAATTCTGAAAATTTCAAGACTAAATATTGTGCCGTTTACGAGAAATTTATATTTTAGTGTTAAAATTGAACAAATTGTTGTGGACAATAGTTCTGATTTATATGCAATTTATCGATTATGTCTCAACTTTAAATGCGTGTTTCTCGCTTATTGGCAACAACTTGAAAAAACTAATAGTATTTATACTCATTATAAGAATAGCCAATCTTGGCATCAAGACATACTTTAAAAAAATGAAATTAGAATGAAATGTCCCTTTAAGCTTCAGTTACGAGGTTTTTGAAAAAAAAAAGCAGTGATATATCTCTGTCAAACTTCAGCAAAAATCTTCATTTATGATTAATGATTGCGGTCAACCTACCTTATTTTATATTTTACAATTACAGGGTACCTCTGAAGCTGTATGAAGCGTCCAGTGCCAGAGACGCCCTTGCTAAAGCCATCTACTCGCGTCTGTTTGACTACATCGTGATGCGTGTCAACAAGGCCATCCCGTATCAGTCATCATCAAACTTTATAGGTCTGCTGGATATAGCTGGCTTTGGTAAGTTCTTGTTTTCAAATCTCTTGATTCTTTCACATGCAAGACACAGAGGTTTGATGTCCCTAGAAGAAAGGGCTGTGGAGAATATTGAGACAAAAGAAGAAAATCTCCTTTTGCCTCAATATTTTCTGAGATATTTTGTACAAATTCCATCTACATCAGTTTGGATTTCATCTTCTCCCAGGAACGTGCCAGCAACCACAATATACTTTGAAATTATTTAACTCGGTGTTATAACTGATTCAACCAACTAATTTGTGCTTTCATTACTGCTTTGTGTATTGTCTTAAGAGTTGATTGGCTTTGAAACGGTAAACACTGGCCTATGGCTCTTTTAATATTTGCTGGTACATGATTGTGTAGTGATAATCTATAGATAAGTGTTAACCCATTACCACACATTGACTCTTTTTGACTCCCCACTAGATAATGGCTTTGGAAAACATTGTGGAAAATGAAGAAATTGCTTGTGACAAGCAATTTCTTCATTTTCAACAATGTTTTCTAACTAAAAATGAAAATATTTTGAAGATTTCATCAACTTGAAATTGTCGTCTGCATCACCTTTCAAATTGGAACAGTCCAAAATTTTGCCGTCTGGTAATGGGTTAATTGTTTATTTACAGAGTATTTTCAAGTGAACAGTTTTGAACAGTTCTGTATCAACTATTGTAATGAAAAACTTCAACAGTTCTTTAATGACAGAATTCTGAAAGAGGTAAGTACAGTGTTGAATCTAGCTTGACCTTCAAGGGGGCCTGATGGGTCAACAGCTCTTGGTCGAGGGGGTCATCCAACACAAATACTTAGACAAATTATTGAATAACTAAATGTTATGTGAATTAGCAATATATTAATGACTGGTAATATGCCTTTTAGACAAGTTAAGACATTATTTGCATGTTTTCATTCAGAAAGATGTTAAAGGCTACCAAGCTTGGCAGTTTATTGCACCGTATATTGGAAGAAAATCATTAAATTAACGTGTTTTATAAAAGATCCGCCAAACTCGGTTGTTTTTAAAGTTTTATTTGCTTTTCTTTGCGTCGTTGAAAAACTGATTTTCGAGAAAATAAAGATCGGCAATTTCCGTAAAATTGCCACGGATTGACGTCATCAATGGCTTGACTCCGCCCCCAATCTAGAGCATGAGGTGTCTGACAAAGATAATGTGTTCGACTTTTCTGTCATATAACGAAGTCACAGTTTTTATCCATTTCTCGATCGTAAGAGTAATACAAACAAACTTAAACTGTTCTTTGGAACATTCCTAATTCACTTACGACCTATTCTTTGACTGTTTTAACATTTTTTTCTAACATTTACTGAGGACGAATTCCGTGTTTTAAGTATCGATTGGGGAAGTCGCTATATGACAGAAAAATCGGACATTTAACTTTTTCAGAAATTTCAGACTTTACGGGAAATGACCCATGACTGCCCGTTTTTCCCGCCATGACGTCATTCAGTAGCAAGTATGACGTCATAATTTCAAGTCGGAAGTTTAGCGCATTTTCTTCGGCAAAGATCGGAAAAGGCCAAAATATCCAATTTACAAGACGAAATAAAAACACTTCTAATGTTTGAAAATTGTAGAAACTTTGATATTTGGTTAATAGTAAGGTGTTCTTTCGGCACAAGACTTTAATTTTGCAAATCATCGGACACTTTAAGATCTTTTGACCTACGTGGGCCATTTAGGCCCAGACTGTATATGGCCCAGACTCCCTTCTGAAGGGGGTCATTTTGAGTTCTATGGGGTCATTTTGGTCATGGCCCCCTCTAGATTCAACACTGTAAGTATAGTGTACACTTATTAAGTGACCATGTTTAACCAATTGCCAAACAACAAAAATATGGACTTGTCCAAGTTGAAAGCCACTGGCAACGACAAGACGTAATGCGATGAAGATATTTGTGTGAAATATAGCACAGAAAAATGTTGAAGTAAAAACAGTAAACACTGGTCATAAACAGTTTCTTCTTTTGTCTTAACCCTTTCCCAAACAAGACAAGGTGTCCGTATTATCAACGATCGTAAGATTTGTTTTTGCGTAATTACTTGAAACAGTAAACCTGATTTGTCCAATCTGATTTCTCGTGCAATCAGATGTTTTGTTACACAGTTTACACAAAATCGTGGTCGTAAGATCGTTGATAATACGGGCCCCTGGTTTTGACATCCCTAATTGAATAGTCTTGGGAAAATATTGAGGCAAAAGAAGAAACTGCTGATAACCAGCAGTTTCTTCTTTTGTCTCAATGTTTTCTATGCTATATCATACTTAAATTCAATCATTATCAACATCCATTTTGCTGTTTTCAGCATCTTTTGAATTGGAACACCCAAAGATTCGTCGTTTGAGGAAGGGTTAATGTTTTCCCAAGCTTGGAAGCCACTGTTAGCCATTTAGTCTAGGAGGTAGATGAGGTTTAATTGCGGTAAAAGCACCATACAACTTTTAGACTGATTCTTGTAGCAAATTGTCTCAGGAGTTCGGAAATGCGCGTCTGACGCGCATCCGCCTAGATATAAGGGGAGAAAATTGAGGTTAAAGTTGTCTGCCTTGGATTTTTAAGCCAAAAATGGAAATCTTACTAGGCATTTCTTTTAAGGCATTGAGTTATTACAAATGGTTTAAAATTGGTAAATATATGCACATATCATCTCCATACATATTTTAATGATGTTTAATTAATGTTTTTGATCAATAAAAATCCAAGATGGCCACCAGAATGTCTATTTTTAGTAACAAAAAGGTGTTTTTTTTAAAAATAAGATTTTCTCTAGGATGCATAATACGCTGAAATGAATTTTTATGCATGTGTTTAATAAATAAAAACTAGGAAATTGTCTCAGGAGTTCGGAAAGGCGCGTTTGACGCGCATCCGCCTAGGCATAAGGGGAGAAAATTGAGGTCAAAGTTGTCTACCCTGGGATTTTAAGCGAAAATGGAAATCTTACTACGCATTACTTTTAAGACATCGGTTCATTACAAATGGGCTTTAATTGGGAAATATATGCACAATTCATCTCCATACATATTTCAAAGATGTTTTATGAAAGTTTTTGATCCATAAAAATCCAATATGGCCGCCAGAATGTCTATTTTTAGTAACAAAACGGTCTTTTTTAAATAAGTTTTTTTTCTGGGACGCATGTATGTTGATATGAATTCTATGCACATATTTAATAAATATAAACCAATTGGAACTCAGCAAATTAGGAAAAATAAGTTTTGGATTGTATTTGAAACGAATTTTTAAGCTTAAATTGCATTTTCATGTCCTGAGAATTTTTCGAAAAGCGTTTCGATGCATTTCTTTTAGGGCATTGATTCATTCCAAATGTTTTTTAATTGGCAAAGATATGCACATGTTATATTCATACATATTTTAATGATGTTTAATGAATGTTTTTGATCCATAAAAATTCGAAATGGCCGCCAGAATGTCTATTTTTAGTAACAAAAATGTGTTGTTTTTTTAAGTAAGATTTATTCTGGACGCATATTTATCATGCTAATATGAATCTTTAAGAATGTACATGTATTCAATAAATATTAACTTATTGGAACATAGAGAAGTAGGGAAAATAAGATTGAGATAGTATTCTAAACAAAAATTCTAAGCTCAAATTGTATTTTCATAATCCTGAGAATTTTACGAAAAGCTTTTCGATCGGTAGATTAAAGGTATTTTCAAACAGTTTTGTTCTTTTCAATATGCATGTGTATTATACATTGAATATGAATTTCGCATAATCAATTATTGTAAACGGATATATATAACCAGCCGTAAAAAATTCTAAAGCCGATATGGATGCCAAGATGGCCACCATTTTGGTTAATTTAGAATTACATGATGAATTCTCATGTAGAAATGGGCTAACTCATAGAAAATTTTCCTAATCATACAAAATGGCTTTTTGTCGATTCAAGTCTGCATGTTATTGCTTCATATCTGGCTGAATCACAATCATAAATTACATAGTACAAATTTGGAAAGCAAAGAATCTGATGGAATTCTATTTTTGTTACACAGAAACTTTATATACCCGGTATTACTTTTTCCAGGATGTGGCCCTTGTAAAGTTTTAAAATGTACGAGTTTCGTACACAGTATCCTATAACCTTTATAATATTATACCTTTCTGTTTCCCAGGTACACAAAATAATTGATATAATGCTGCAAAATTTAAAGACAAAAAAGGAGGTCAACATGTCAAGGAATTGTACTTTATACATTGGCCCAAAATTCTGGCAAGGGGAAGTGAAACCATTTGACGAAAATACCTGGTTAAAAGCACAACATATGCGTCTATTAGACTTTCCAGAGGTAGTTCCTCCAAATATGCCTCGATTATTCTCCCAGACTCGTTTGATGATACCACGGTATATCACATCAATTGCTACAGCAACTTCACTGCCATAAGGGATTTTACAGGACAATCTTACACTTGTGACGGTTAAGGGGAGGTAATATGGCAGGTAATATGCTAATGAGATTACCTGGCCAGAAAAGAACGTGAAAAAGTTGGATTACATATAGAAACATCAGCCCATTTAGGGTTGAGGATCCTTTTCTCTGAATGGACTGGTTGTTGTTTGTATGTAGCCATGCATCTCGGAACGTTACAATTGGTGGCAGCGGTGGGATAATGCGATAGCCATCTCCAGCTATCCCTTACCCATGGTTACCCCCTTAGGACCGGTCAGTTCCTTGCCTGGAGATGATGACTTCGGGGCGAAGTCATAGTAGTAGGGAGGAATGTGACGGTTAAGGGGAGGTAATATGGCAGGTAAATACTAATGAGATTACCTGGCCAGAAAAGAACGTGAAAAAGTTGGATTACATATAGAAACATCAGCCCATTTAGGGTTGAGGATCCTTTTCTCTGAATGGACTGGTTGTTGTCTGTATGTACCCATGCACCTCGGTACGTTACACACTGTAGATGAGTCGAAATCATACACAATGCGCTATGATGTGCCAGAGAAAACTACTCCTTCTAGTTTTGAGTTCGATCACTGCTCAATTGTTGAGACAACCTACTAGTAACTTAGGAGGTTTACTTTAGTCTTAAAGCAGCCCTATTATTTAACCCTTTCCTAAATGACAAAATTGTAGGGTGATTAGGCTCTAGCAATTTTAAACTCTAAGGGTACCCTTTGACCATGTGAAAAGCACATTGAAGAATCTTATTAGATTTCCTGGGCGGTCTGCTTGTCATTTGGCAAGGGCTTCCACTGTTATAGGTTCAGACAGATCCTTGAGGTCTTTCTCTAAATCCTTCACTAAACCTTTCAAGTAGTAGATCAGGGCAACACTTACTGATTTTTACTCCAAGACTGGTTACCTGTATTTGTTGAGCTTCATCATCCAAGAAGCTGATGTTAAGTTTGTGCAGAGATGCCATGAATTCAGCTCAATCGCACTCTACTAGTGATTCCTGAATGAGATTCTTTAGTAAATTAACAGTATGATCATCAGCTGCAGGTGATTTGTCCATTAGATACTAGAAGGCTTCCTCAACCAGACCCTTGCCATGATGCAGGTTGCCGTGAAGCTTTGGCGATACTTGACTTCTTTTGCTATCATGCCAATGTCACTGATTTTTGCTATTAGTTTTTATCATCTTTTATCACACCTAATTCATATATAATGACTTTTGCTGCATCTTCAGTTTCACATGTCCACGGATATTCCTTTTTGAACTGGCATTTCAATTTCGCAGGACAGTCACAAAATACACAGGTTGCAGGGAATATACCAGATGTACTCTATGGACCAGCTTTCCCTTGTTCATTAGAGCAAATTGTGTATGATTTCGACTCATCTACAGTATAAGGTTGTCCTGTAGAACCCCTTGTGGCAGTGAAGTTGCTGTAACAACTGACGTGATATCCAATGGTATCATCAAACAAGTCTGGGAATTGAGAATTGAGACATGCTTAGAGGAACTACAGGCTGTCAACCAAGTCTTCTAAAAAGGGAGTTGTAATAGGAATATTTTCCAAGACAAGAGCCGTCAGAGACGGACAATGCTCCCCGAATAAGGCATTGTCACAATAAATGTATGCCATGCAGAGCTAACATAAAGCTAGCAAATGTTAAGCCCCCTTTTTGCATGACATAATCTTTATAACCAAATTTCACATAGTTTATTGTCAAGGGCATTTGATTCACTACTCAAATATGACATTTCATCAAATTCTGAACATTAGACTAGGATAAATTAGAGAAAAACTATATTTTACGTTAAGTCCCCTTTTCCCATGACGAGGCCTCAAATCCAAAAACCGGGAAAAGTACATTGGCATTATGTCATAGGGAGTTCACATGGTAAGTTTCAATTGATTTGGCCCAAGGGTTATGGAGAAATCACTTCGGACGGACGGACGGACGGAATGACGGACGGACTGGATGGACGGACGGACGGACGGACAGACAAAGCGGCGACTATATGCTCTCCCTTCAGGGAGCATAAAAAACTGGAGCTTTTAGCCCATTTTGAGTTAAAATATAGGAGTTTAAGTAAAGTATTTTTGTCTCAAGCATTCACATGGGCTTTCAGGGTATAATTGAAAGTGGTGCAGCATTGAAAATGCTGATTCAAACAAGTGCAAGAGGTACAAGTGGGGGAGAGCAACTGAGAGACATCATCTCTGAACATAGGGGGATGAATGTCCTCCCCCAAGAAAATTTTGACAATCTAAATGTCCTTAGAATCAATTTGAATGCGCTCTGAGGGGCCATTTTGGCTTTAAATTTCATTAAAAATGTATATTATATATTAAGACAAAGAAATATTACAGCCATGGCCATAGTTCTACTGACAGCTTTGTGTTATATCCACAATTCGTACCCAGTGTAGTTTGTTGTATGTTAATGCATTTGTGTTTAATCTAGACAAGAAAGTCGAGATGGCCATATATCGCACAACACTGAGGTTTAGAGGAGATTGTGTGTATCCGATACCTTCTGCCTCATCCCAGACCAACAACTTCCAGCCAATTTTCATTTCAGGCAAACGTTTGTCAGAAGATTGTACAAGATTTCATTCTTGCCCTCCATATGTAATACAATATCCCACAACAAAGGGCCAATTTTCATTGCACCCCAAAACTTTCAAGTATTTTGATTAAAGACCATAAAATTATACGAACCAAATTTCAAAGCTGTAGGTCAAACATATAGGGAGTAGAAGATTGTTGAGGATTTGCTCCTCCGTCTATATCTAGAAAATGATATTTAACAACATGGGACCCAATTTAATTGTAGCACAATAATTAAAAGCATTTTGGCAGAGGGCTTTCAGACAATTCAGCACTCCAAATTTGAAAGCCCTCAAAAGCCGGAGTAAAAATAAGCCTAGATTTTTTGTCTCTTTTTGTAATCTAATACACAGGGCCAACATTTTTTATAACATAATGATTTGAAGTACTTTAGGGGGTGCTATAAGACAATTCCATAGACCAAATTTCAAAGCCCTAGGTCAAACGATTCAAGTGTAGTAGATGGTTCAGGATTTCCTTCTTTGTCTATATGAAATTTGTTACATGTCCCACAACATATGGTTAAATTTCATTGTGTACCACAGTCACTTGAAACATTTTGGTAGAGGACCTTCATACAATGAGATTCTACATACAAAATTTCAAAACTCTAGACTTTATGGTATGGGAGGAGAGTTTTGTCACTTGTGAATAAACAGGCGGACGACGGATGACGAGTGATCACGATACCTCAACCTCAGCACTTTATGCTAAGGTGAGCTAACAAAGTAATCATTCCACAGCATCACAATCCAGAAAGTAGGCTACTATACATCATATCATGATCCTCATCATCTGTATTGGCACCTTAAAGGCATGTGTCCTATTCAATAACCTTGTAGGTAACCAAATCAGTGATGATGAACAGACGAAAACACCAGAACATTATACAGTATGTTAATGCGATAATGGAAGACAGAAATTCTCTTACCTGAAAAATAAAGAAGCAAGTAGCATCTTATCACAGAATTATTACAGAATTCTATTAGACTCATTGCTTCTCGAATTTGTTGTTTCTATTTGTGATTCAGCCAGATAATGAAGCAATAACATGCAGACCTGCATCAACAAAATGCGATTTTGTATGATCAGGTAAACTTCCCGTGAGTAAGCCCATTTATACAACAGAATTCATTAAAATGGTTGCCATCTTGGCATTCATGATGGCTTTACATAATTCTTGATGGTTATAAGTATCTGTACTAAGTGATTATGTGAAATGCATATAAAATGTATAATACACATGTATATTGAAAAGAATAACTCTGTTTGTAAATGTGTTTAAACTATGGCTCGAAAAACTTTTGGCAAAATCTTCAGGATTATGTACATGCAATTTAAGCTGAAAACTTTGTTTAGAACACTATCCGAAACTTATTTTCCTACTATCCAAAACTTATTTTCCTTACTTTTCTATGATACAATAAGTCAATATTTATCAAATACATTCATAAAAATTCATATTAGCATATCGTCGGTGTAAATGCAAAACCTCGTATGTCGATTCATGCGATTTTCAAAGTGCAAACTTGTGTGCCCAGTTAAAGACAATTCTTGCAGTTTTTTAGACATTTTTACTGATCCGTATTAATGACAAATCATTTGTGAGCAATATGTCCAAATTTCAAGTAAAACATTTCAGTTTGGGTTAAGTTATTACATTTTCTTCCATTCCCTTTAAAAATTTTCAAAAACGAGATACGAGGTTTTGCATTTACAACGACGATATGCCCTATATATGTGTCTCAGAAAAAAATCTTATTTCAAAAAAGACGTTTTTGTTACTAAAAATAGACATTATGGCGGCCATCTTGGATTTTTATGGATCAAAAACTTTCATTAAACATGATTGAAATATGAATGGGGATGATATGTGCATATTTTTGCAATTAAATGCCAGTTGTAATGAATCAATGCCTTAAAAGGAATGCATCGAAATGCTTTTCGCAAAATTCTCAGGACATGAAAATGCAATTTAAGCTTAAGAATCCGTTTCAATACTATCCAAAACTTTATTTTTCCAAATTTGCTAAGTTTTAATTGGTTAATATTTATTAAATTCGTGCATAAAAATTCTTATCAACATACATGCGTCCCAGAAAAAAGCTTTTTACATAAAAATACCCTTTTGTTACTAAAAATAGACATTCTGGCGGCCATCTTGGATTTTTATGAATCAAAAACTTTTATGAAACATCTATAGAATATGTATGGAAATAAATTGTGCATATATTTCCCAATTAAAAACCATTTGTAATAAATCGATGCCTTAAAAGTAATGCCTAGTAAGATTTCCATTTTGGCTTAAAATCCAAGGGCAGACAACTTTAACCTGAATTTTCTCCCCTTATACCTAGGCGGATGCGCGTCAGACGCGCATTTCCGAACTCCTGATACAATTTCCTAGTTTTTATTTATTAAACACATGCATAAAAATCATATCAGCGTATTATGCATCCCAGAAAAAATCTTATTTAAAAAAAAAAAAACTTTTTGTTACTAAAAATAGACATTCTGGTGGCCATCTTGGATTTTTATGGATCAAAAACATTCATTAAGCATCATCAAAATATGTATGGAGATGATATATGCATATATTTACCAATTTTAAACCATTTGTAATAACTCAATGCCTTAAAAGAAATGCCTAGTAAGATTTCCATTTTTGGCTTAAAAATCCAAGGGCAGACAACTTTAACCTCAATTTTCTCCCCTTATATCTAGGCGGATGCGCGTCAGACGCGCATTTCCGAACTCCTGAGACAATTTGCTACAAGAATCAGTCTAAAAGTTGTATGGCGCTTTTACCGCAATTAAACCTCATCTACCTCCTAGACTAATTCAATAACAAGAATAATGTAGATTATCATTACACTAAGAATTCCCTGCAAATGATCAACCATTCATTCAAATTTCATGAGCTGATAAGTCATTTTCAAAAGGAAATTAAATGAAATTTCACAGAACAAAGAAGATCTTAAATGTTCAATAATAGGGTTTTGATATGATTGACTGCTGATTCTTACTATTATTATTCTGTGTTTTGGAATTTTTGGCTGGTGGCCTTGTATTGCTAATAAAATACAGTCAACACTCGTTATCTCGACATCGGAAAAGTCGAAATTCTGCTTAAGTCAAAGTGAAAGTCATGTCCCATCCTCAACATATGGATATCAAAATGTTTAATCAAAATAATTCCGAAACAAACACAGCCATTGAAATTTAGTAGGAAAAGGATAGAAATTGCTCGTTTCGAGCAATTTCTTTCCTTTTCCTACTTTATTTCAATCATTGACACATATGATGCCCATCAAAAATTGTTAAAAAAACGTTTTCATCGAAAATAATCAAAATCGGATGAGTCGAACTCCGGATATGTCGAGGTATTTTGACTGCCCCTCTGAGTTCGACACAACGAGCGTCGACTGTATTATTATTCTGCGTTTTGGAATTTTTGGCTGGTGGCCTGGTATTGCTAATAAAATACTGTCATTGTCCTTGTCACCATGTATTTTAGGAACAACTATTGTATGAAAAGGAGGGTCTGAACGTGAAGAAGATCAAGTGGACAGATAACACAGATTGTATAGGTGAGGGCCATGTTAAGCTAAGTAATTTTTTCTAAAATTACAAAACAATAGACTTTCAATTGGAAAGCCGCAGTAGATGAAAAAAAATCAATGTTAATAAAGATAGATTGTGTGTAAACTGATAAACTGAAAATATCGTTTTCCCAACTATTATAATATCATAGGGACCTCAAAACTTTTTCGCTCAATGTTTTCAAAACCTGACCCTGAATAAGATTCTTCTAAGTAGATTTGGTAAAAAAAAAGAGTATTTTCTCAAAACTTTAACTGTCACTTAAAGATTTCTCAAACAGCGGAATTCTAGTCAATCCCATTTGAAAGGAGTTACAGATGAAAAATCAAAGTGCTGAGAGCACTGTAATTGGACGTCTCTGATTGATTGAGCGGGATTGTACATGAACGAAAGATATTTTATTCATTCTTCTGTGTTTAATTCTATAAGATCGGTTTCGGACATTTAACGAAATCGGCTTTAATACCAGAAAACCCTTCTCAGGCTTCAAATTGATTTGATTGCCGTTTCAAGACAACTGATTTGTCGCTATGAATAATCACTATTAATTTGATTACCAAATTCAATTAAGGCCATGCGATTAGCACTTTTGTCTTCTTGTTTCGGTTTTCTATGAGTATTGTCGTCAGTTATACTTTTCATTGATTTTATAAAGTACGCTACAAAGCAATTTATTCAAAATGTAAGCCAACGCGCTACATAAATGAAAGCCGCGATAGCTCACTTAGCAGAGCACTCACCTTGTACTCTTTACACATGTTATATCCGGAAGGCCCTGGGTTCGTATTCTACTCAGACATTGTTCTTTTTCATCATCTTTTTTATACGCCGCCGGAGGCGGACGTATATTGGCGTCATCTTCTCCGTCTGTCCGTCCGTCCATCCATCCGTCCGTCCATCCATCCGTCCGTCCATCCGTCCGTCCGTCCGTACGTCCGTCCACTTTTCTTGTCAACGCAACTCCTCCTAAGTTTCTGACTGGATCTTAATGAAACTTGGTCAATGTTATCACCTCAATTGGTAGATGTGCATGAAGGAAGGATTTTATGGTTCGTTGATTTTTGCCTGAGTTATGCCCCTTAAAAACTTAGTCTCTGGGGCTTATTGAAATTGCAGCCTTGTCAACACAACTCCTCATAAGTTTCTGGCTAGATCTTAATGAAACTTGGTCCATGTTATCACCTCAATTGGTAGATGTGCATGAAGGAGTTATGCCCCCTTAAAACTTAGTCTGTGGGGCTTATTGAAATTGCAGCCTTGTCAACGCAAGTCCTCCTACGTTTATGGCTGGATATTTATGACACTTGGTCAATCACCTCAATTGGTAGATTTGCATGAAGGAAAGATTTTATGGTTCATTGATTTTTTCTAGAGTTATGCCCCCTTAAAACTTAGTCTCTGGGGCTGATTGAAATTGCAGCCTTGTCAACACAACTTCTTCTAAGATTCTGACTGGATCCTTATGAAACTTGGTGGATGTTATAACCTTAATTGGTAGATGTGCATGAAGTAAGGATTTTATGGTTCATTGATTTTTGCCTGAGTTATGCCCCCTTCAATCTTAGTCTCTAGGGCTTAATTATATTTCAGTCTCGTGAACGCAATTCCTTCCAGGTTTTTGACTGGATATTTATAAAAACCTTTTTGTGAACACAACTTTTTACAGGTTTTTGTGTGAATATTTATAAATCCTTGTCAATGTCATTTTTTTGTCTCAAGTTTTATAAGTGGCGGCGTATATTGTGACCATGGCACTCTTGTTCGACTTCTATCTCCACCATCGTTGGCGAAAAAACAACCGCAGTGATTTAGAATCGATCTTAACACAAATTCAACGAAATAAAGTAATGAAACGCCGATCATTTACATACAATTCCGCTCAATCAATGAGAGGCGTCTAAATATAGTGCTCCAATCACTTTGATTTTTATTCCTGTTTAGAGTAAAAAAAGAAGAAAAAAAACATGGTAGCAGTTTTCCCTGGTTGTAGTTACAAAACAAATTCAATACATACTTTTCCTGAAACAAAATACCAGATGAATTGGAGCACCTAACCATGGATTCCTCATACAAGTACTACCGCAGCATCCTTACATCTACAGATGTGCATAAAAAGAAGAAATTGGGAACGTGCCGTCGGGAAAATGGCAGTGGAGTACAATAAGCAATTTAAATCTTCATATCACTATCAATGAAAATTTGAGAATAGCAATGTCCCTATCTGTAAACATATTCATACGATCATCCAGGTACCATCTGTTGCAGACCCATTGCTTCATCTTCTTAGCTCAATACACGTAAACGGGTCTCTTAAACGAAATAAATACAGATCGCTGTCACTTAGTCTTATACTAGTAATAATCATTGTTGTCATGATCATCGATCAGTATGTAAATAGGTCATGATACTGTCGAATATCAGTGATACAGATGCTGGAGAAAAAAAACTCGTAAGAGCTACTATTTTTCTGAATAGGTGGATTTCACTAGTGTCTCATCTGAGGCTGTTCAGATGGAACCCCGATTTGTCATCGAGTCGAACCCGAGTTGCGAAATGAACTCACTCCCTGATAATCAATTTCAAACCCCTGGTTCCAAAGTGCGTCTCGTGGAAACCCCGTTCCTTTAAATGTGTCAAAGACTTAAACAACAATGATCAAAGAAAAGGAACCTATCATACACAATACGTGCATTAAATTGGGTAATCATTCTAAAATGTGTGTTTTCAGTAAACACATCAAGAAAAACAAACGTTTTACAGAAGAAATAACCCGAACTGGTTTTGAACCAACGGCGTTCCAAATTTCAAACTGAAAAAAGGTTGCGAGGTTAATCCTTTCCCGTTTGAGCTATCGCTGCTGCTGATGATATAGGGTGTCTGTTTACATTATAACCATAGTGTATGCATGTATCGCTTTCTAAAGATCTTACCCTTTACACAATAAATATTACGAAAGTCAAAAAAACTACAAGAAAATGATTAAATCGAAAAAAGATCGTAAAGTTGGTTAAGACGTGGTATGAATTGAATCGGCCAATGAATCTTATAGTATTTGTTAGAGAACACATAGAAAGTAGGAAAAGATACGACAGTTTTCCTGTATGGTCGCAAAATCTATTTTGAATTCTGGTCAACTGGCAATTGAGTCTGAGAAAGGGTTTTTTGGTAATGAAAACCCATTTCGCCTGTCCGAAAGTGGTTATAAGAATTGTACGTCCTTTCGGACGTCCAATTAAAAATGATTGATGGGAAAAGAAGAAAATGTGATTATTATTGCACAGAAAATATTTAGAGAGAAGAATGATAGATTTGCTGATCATCAGTAATTCTTCCTTTCTCTCAATGTTTTCCCAAACTTCCCCTGTTGGACACATTAAAACCAGGTTCCACAATCTTGGACATACTGGCTGAGAAGAGTAAATCAGCCACACTCATGCGTTTCAAAAACTTTCAGGGAAAAGGAGAAAATACTTGTTGAACAGTACTGTTATTTTCTGTTTTGTGTACAGAGTTGATAGAGATGAAGAGTTCTGGTATATTTGATTTGTTGGATGAAGAAAGTAAACTACCTACGCCCAAACCTGATCACTTTACCATGGAGGTTCATAACCGAAACAAGACACACTTCAGGCTCAGTGTATGTATAACTGACAGTCAACACTAAAATGTGGCAGAGCTACAGTTATTTTAACTCCAAACCCTATATTGTGGGTACTCATTTGAATTGTCTCGACGAGACAATGCAAATGAGTACCCACAACATAGGTTTTGATGAATAAGTGCAATTTGAAAAGTCATCACCCCCTCTTATCTGGAGCTCTGATATGGCCACAAAAAAATGAGAAAATAGTCACTCTATGGTGGCCTAAGATCAGTGGCTGACTTCAAATAACCCTAAACTGCCCACACCCAAACCTGATCACTTTACCATGGAAGTTCAAAACAGAAACAAGACACATTTCAGGCTCAGTGTAAGTATACAGTCTACAAGTAAACACTAACCTATGACCACAAATTTTTTAGAACATGATAGGCGCTACTCTATGGTGGCTTAAGATTTTGTTTAGAGGTTGCATAATATTAGGAGCAGGAGCTTGCTTAAATTAATCCTTGCCAGGCTGTATTTACCAATTCCCATACATTAAAATTTATGACTGCCTCAATTTGAAAACCAGTGTAAGCAAATAAAAAACTGTTTGATTAAGGTTTTGCACAAAACTCAGAAATATTAAGGCAATAGGAGAAAATGTTTGTTCAATCAAGTTGACAATGTGCCTTATTATCCCCCGCCAATGAAATCATCGAGGGGGATGTTGTTTTTGCGTCGTCCTTCCGTCCATCTGTCCGAGATTCGTTTCCGCGCTATTTCTTGAAAACTATAGACCGGATTTCAATGAAACTTTGCGCACAGCTCAACTACAATGAGGACATGGGCATATCGTCGGGGTTACCCGGTTCGACTATTGAATTTAGAGTTACTGCCCCTGACTGTTGAAGCCATATACATACAGAATGATATCCATTTCCGTGCTATTTCTTGAAAACTATAGACCGGATTTCAATGAAACTTTGCGCACAGCTTTACTACATATCGTTGGGGTTACCCGGTTCGACCATTGAATTTAGAGTTACTGCCCCTGACTGTTGAAGCCATATACATACAGAGTGATATTCATTTCCGTGCTATTTCTTGAAAACTATAGACTGGATTTCAATGAAACTTTGTGCACAGCTTTACTACAAAGAGGACATGTGCATATCGTCGGGGTTTCCTGGTTTGACCATTGAATTTAGAGTTACTGCCCCTGACTGTTGAAGCCATATACATACGGAGTGATATTCGTTCTGTTGAAGCCATATACGAGGGGTGATCCAGAATTAGCGGTACTGGTGCTCTAAAATTAATATTTGTTTGTTTTTCTTGATGCAATGTGGCATAATGCAAGTACAATTCATATTTGACGTAAAACGGAAATATTGGCATTGTCATTTAATTGCGTCCATGTTTGAAGCGTGTCCATAGCAACCAATGTACGGTTAGGCGGGGCAGGGGTAGAATTTATTAGCTTTTTGATATTGAAAATGTTTTTTCACCCCTTTCTAACGCACCAATTTTACTGAGACATTGTGAACATCAAAAATAACTTCATGCTATTCTATGACCAAAATTTGAGCGTTATTTCTGGCTGAACGCGGGTAAACTATGGACCAGTTCGCTTTGGCGGTAAAAGTCAATTATGACGTCGGCAGAATATTCGAACGCGCGCAGTATGAAAGTTTTTTTGTAGAACGTGGATATTCCACATTCGATACGTACAAATGTGAAGAAAAACTCATAAAACATTCTTTATTTAGATATTAAACAATTGTTTGTACCGAATTTTGGAAAAGAAAAGATCATTGCTTTAGGAAAAGAAAGGGGTAATAGCTAGAGGAGCAGTCTTGACGCGACGTCAACTAAAGCTGTTACGGACGTTAACACTTGAAATCACTGCTTCACCATCAAATGCATTTGTTACAAGACGGACCTAAGTTGTGGTAGTGAGTTTTGAATATTGACAGATCATTTTAAATATGAATAGGCTCCTCTGTCAGAGGATTGGACATACCTACCTAATACAGATAATTATGGGAAAATATGTTCCGACATTGAATAAGTTCTGGAGCAAAGCTTTCGTTTAGAAGCAAACTCCTTGATAGTAGGCCCTATTCTAACAACAGATGAATTTAGATGCACTTGTATGACTAAAAAAACACTTACAATTAACATTAACGGACGTCACCTGTCTCATCCCCAATGCAAGAAAGCTAAAGACGTTCCTTCTCATCAGTTTAAGCTTCAGTGAAATTTCGGGTATTTCCCCGTATGAATTCTGAATGCTAAATACTAAAATGTCACAGTTTCAAGGACTTTGTTGAATAAGTTCTAGACATTCAATGGATGTTTTCTACTAACGATTAGCAATGGTACAGGAACATGCTAAGTGGGTTAATTGAACGTCACAGTAAATGTATTGCAACTCTTAAGGTGACTATGTGGATGTGTAACGTCATTATTTTAACGTTGAGAACTTGGGACGTCGTGACGTTCGATGCGTACCTGCCCCGCCTATGCGTTATATACAAAACTAGTTTTGTTGTAACTTTTTTGTTTTAAGCCCGATTTTGGTGAAATTTGGTCAATTGGTCATTAATAAATTACATTTAATGATGTAAAACATTGGTTGACTTAGATGGATTCATAATGAAGTTATAAAGCCAGTACCGCTAATTCTGGATCACCCCTCGTACATACAGAGTGATATTCGCTTCTGCGCTACTCCATTGACAATGAAAATATGTTCGGCGGGGGATATCAATACAATGAATTTGCTTGTAAAGCATGTATATTGAGGCTGTTTTTTTTATGCAGTATGCCAAAGTCATTTATTTTGATCACCATATCTTGGATTAATGTACATGAAGAAAGCTCATGATGTTTTAGTAATAGTATGCTGCCATTGAAGATCTGTTTTATGCTTCGACATTGATGATATTGATCATTACATTGTTGTAGATCCCCAGAAAATCTAAGCTGAAGTCCCATAGAGATGTAAGAGATGATGAGGGATTCCTTATACGACATTTTGCTGGTGCTGTTTGTTATCACACTGTAAGTACTAGCTGGATAATCCAATCTTCGTTCAATTAATATAAACTTAGTCCTCCCATAATGAGATTCATGCAATGTCAGAATCTTTTGTGTGATGTCTTAAACATTTGTAATGTAACTGATATGAGTGGACATGTTACAAATAGAAAAAATAGGCATTTTCCATCTCCTAAAAACTCTGATGTCACATGAGACTTGTTAAAGGGGCCCCATTCTAGGTTTTTATGCTACTGAACTGTTCGGGAACTCATATTTGTGCATGGAAAAACAATTTGCAATGCATAAAAATCTCAAACACGGCGAATAACCACCTTTCCTTTGCTATAGATCAATCCTTTACAAGCGTGTTTACACATTCTATTTTTGCTTCAAAACGAGACAAGGTCAAGGTCAACGAGACACACTTCCCCGATATTAACACACCATGCAACCCGCTGTGTTGATGACTGTGACCTTATTTGCGAGGGATATGTGGAAATGTTTATTTTGTACAAACATTGAACATTTATACGCGTATTTATCAACTGTAGAATACCAAAGATCATTTCGTTAATTTATAAAAGTAAATTCATTTGACCTACCACATGACATCAGATGCCGAATCTGTCTTCGCAAACTTTCAACGCAGTCGGTTGTACGGTGTGTTGAATCTCTCTGAGCACAGATGACATACCTCTGATGTAATTGATTTTTGAAGGTTGGGCATATGTAGCCGTTACAAAACAAAAACAAGGACAATAAAAACGGTCTGCACGTTATTAATTGACTTGGATTTTAATACTTAATAAAGCTTGATGAGTGCTAACAATTGACGAAAGTGATCTACCCCTTCAGGTTGGTAATTTCATCTGTTATTTCTGGTTTGTAATTATTGTGCCATTTGCATTTTCGACAGCCTAGCTGCCCCCCCCCCCCCCCTTTAAGGTTGAACTACCTTAGAAATGAGACCAGTCCTCCATGGAATATGAAATGGAAAATTGATATTATTTGTAAGAAAATGTTATGCTCAAAGGCCATTCCGTGTAGTGCAAATGAGCCATTTTAACCTTTGTCAGAACAAGGCATTGTTTTTGGAACAGCAAGGGTCATATTTTCTTTGAAATCCCAATAACTTATAAGGTTCACACAATGTTACTATTTAACATGCTACTATCCATTTCAGAGTCAGTTTATAGAGAAAAACAATGATGCCCTGCACGCATCCCTTGAGTTTTTGTTCCGTGAGAGCAATAACGCTCTACTCAAACAAATGTTTGATGCTGTACAAGTGTCCACTGGCAAGCTCAACTTTATCAGTGTGGGAAGCAAGTTCAGGTCTCAACTTGTGGTGCTGATGGAGAAGCTTAGAGCTACGGTGAGTAATTATACCCCCCACAACAAAGTATACTGGATTCAGGTTGTCCGTCTGTCCGTCCGTCTGTCTGTCCGTAGACATAATTTTCTGTCCTCTTCTCCCACAGTTTTTGACCGATTTTGCTGAAATTTTAGCAGGTTGTTTCCTATCATTTGAAGTTGTGCACCTGCAATTTTCATCTTGATCCAGGCAGTAGTTTCAGAGTTATGCCACTTTGAACTTTAGCACTTTTTCAGTGACAACGCGCAAGTGGGGGGTATTTGTCCGCTTTGCGACAGTTCTAGTTAAAATCTAGTTTTAAATGTTCCTTGAACAGAAAAGTTTGGAAAACATTGAGGCAAAAGAAGAAAATGCTGATAACCAGCATTTTCCTCTTTTGCCTCAATGTTTTCTTGGCTATAATTTTCCCATGTTCGACTAGCAAGCAGAACTTTATCAGTGTGGGTTTGTTGTTCAGGTCTCAACTTTTGGTCCTTTTGGAGAAGCTTAGAGCTACGGTGAGTAATCAAAATTTAGTTTTAAATGTTCCTTAAACAGAAAAGTTTGGAAAACATTGAGGCAAAAGAAGAAAATGCTGATAACCAGCATTTTCCTCTTTTGCCTCAATGTTTTCTTGGCTATAATTTTCCCATGTTTGACTTGCAAGCAGAACTTTATCAGTGTGGGTTTGTTGTTCAGGTCTCAACTTTTGGTCCTTTTGGAGAAGCTTAGAGCTACGGTGAGTAATCAAAATTTAGTTTTAAATGTTCCTTAAACAGAAAAGTTTGGAAAACATTGAGGCAAAAGAAGAAAATGCTGATAACCAGCATTTTCCTCTTTTGCCTCAATGTTTTCTTGGCTATAATTTTCCCATGTTTGACTTGCAAGCAGAACTTTATCAGTGTGGGTTTGTTGTTCAGGTCTCAGCTTGTGGTCCTGATTGAGAAACTTAGAGCTACGGTGAGTATTTAAAATCTAGTTATACCCCCCACAACAAAGTTATGGGGGGGTATACTGGATTCAGGTTGTCCGTCTGTCCGTCCGTCCGTCTGTCCCTCCGTCCGTCCGTCTGTGGGCATAATTTTGTGTCTTCTTCTCCTCCCACAGTTTTTGACCGATTTTGCTGAAATTTTAGCAGGTTGTTTCCTATCATATGAAGTTGTGCTACTGCAATTTTCATCTTGATCCAGGCAGTAGTTTCAGAGTTATGCCACTTTGAACTTTAGCACTTTTTCAGTGACAACACGCTAGTGGGGGGGTATTTGTCCGCTTTGCGACAGTTCTAGTTTTAAATGTTCCTTAAACAGAAAAGTTTGGAAAACATTGAGGCAAAAGAAGAAAATGCTGATAACCAGCATTTTCCTCTTTTGCCTCAATGTTTTCTTGGCTATAATTTTCCCATGTTCGACTTGCCAGCAGAACTTTATCATTGTGGGTTTGTTGTTCAGGTCTCAGCTTGTGGTCCTTTTGGAGAAGCTTAGAGCTACGGTGAGTAATCAAAATTTAGTTTTAAATGTTCCTTAAACAGAAAAGTTTGGAAAACATTGAGGCAAAAGAGAAAAATGCTGATAACCAGCATTTTCCTCTTTTGCCTCAATGTTTCTTGGCTATAATTTTCCCATGTTTGACTTGCAAGCAGAACTTTATCAGTGTTGGTTTGTTGTTCAGGTCTCAGCTTGTGGTCCTTTTGGAGAAGCTTAGAGCTACGGTGAGTAATCAAAATTTAGTTTTAAATGTTCCTTAAACAGAAAAGTTTGGAAAACATTGAGGCAAAAGAGAAAAATGCTGATAACCAGCATTTTCCTCTTTTGCCTCAATGTTTCTTGGCTATAATTTTCCCATGTTTGACTTGCAAGCAGAACTTTATCAGTGTTGGTTTGTTGTTCAGGTCTCAGCTTGTGGTCCTTTTGGAGATACACAGAGCTACTGTGAGTAATTAACCCATTACCACACAATGACTCTTTTTGACTCCCTACGAGATAATTGCTTTAGAAAACATTGTGGAAAATGAAGAAATTGCTTGTGACAAGCAATTTCTTCATTTCCCACAATGTTTTCTACACCAAAAGACTATCAATGTTTAAATTTTGTTCACTTGAAATTGTCGTCTGCAACATCTTTGAATTTGGACCACCCTGAAATTTTGTCGTTAGGGAAAGGGTTAAAATGTCATCACAAAGAAAAGACAGTAGTCTCTCTCTCTCATAGTTATAGTAAGATCACTATTTTAACTCTTTCCCAAACAACAAAATTTTAGGGTGATCCACTTCAAAAACTGCCACAAAAGACAAAATGGAAGGTATTAAAGATAGAATTTGTGTAAAATATGACACAGAAAATATTGAGACAAAAGGAGAAACTGCTGGTTATCAGCAGTTTCTTCTTTTGTTTCAATGTTTTCCCAAGCCTTTTCTTTTAGGGACGTCAAAACCAGGTCTTGTTTGGGAAAGGGTTAACTCTTCCATGCGGAATTAGAACATGCTAGATTCGAATAAAGTCCAATTAAAAATTATGTTTCAGTTGATTTTTTATTACACTACCTTTCAAAGTTGCTTTAATAAACCAGGGATATAAATAAGAAAGGATTTTGTGTTTTATATATCGACAGGCTACAAACTTCGTTTGTTGTATCAAGCTCAAGACAGAGCTTCAGATTGACGGTGCGCCCGCGCCAATCCCGCATATTTTCAAAATATGACGCACGAAATTATGTAGTGGTGCGCCAACCGGGCGCACGAATTTCAGTAAAAGTATGATCATGAAATAGTAGATTGACCTTCGCATAAAGCACCCGTAATCTGCTATACATTTACATCAAGCTAAGTGACCTATTTGATAAACTTATTTTTAGATTATTATAATGACCTTACTTGATCAACCAATCATATCCCATATTTCAAACAGTAAACAAGCAGTCGGCCAATCTCGGGCGATCTCCGTAACCTTCACCTTCGATTCGTTAACCTTCAACGCTTACTTCTTTATTTAATTCGAAAGATAGATTGGCTGTCTAAATGGTCGAGTAAGCACACCAGTTCAATATGTACAAATAACTGTTACAGAATCCTTTGTGTAATCGCGAGTCAGCATAACAGAAAGAGACAACGCGTCAGTGTTAAAAACCACCTAACGTCAGGGTATTTACTTCGCAGATAGCGTTTTGTTTTTATTGCTTCATCCCATTGTCCCGCTTTTACCGGCACGCGCGACTTTTATAAACAAATCGTAGTAAAACGTAACCTTATTTGGCAGCGGAAAAAATCACGTGATTATATTGAAACTGGAATGACTGCGTCATCAGTTGACTGTGTTTGCGGCGTCTTTGATCTCGCTTTACTCATTGCATATGAGTAACACAGATTTACTCTAGTTTCTTTGTTTAGTTTCACTTTCGGGATTGTTGATATAGATCTAATAATTACTTGCATCTCCGATCAGCATTCAGAAAAATAAAAGTTAATTCTGTCGTTTGTTGAGAAATGAATGTTACTAGCGAGTGTGAATTTAGTACAAAGCAGACGGCATGCACATTTCGTTTATCAAAAAGGTAAAATTCGAGTGTTCCAATTCGCTACCATAAATGCTCTAAAATAGGTTGACGGAATTCCCTATCACAAGAAATATCTGTTTTGGTTGTAAAAATATTGCTTACACCTGAAGATGCTGATCAAAATTTTTGTGCGTGAAATCACCTACGGGACCGTAATTTTGTACGTTATTTCAATTTGGCGTGAATGGAAACTCTGATTTCTGTTTTTTTTTTGTTTTGTTTTTTCAATCAAACAGTAGACGGCGCAAACCGGCAGCATAGACGGCGATATCGCCGGCCGCCGGCTGATTTTGAGAACGCTGTTTAAATGAAGTGAAATATTCTTAATTTTAACAATGTTTATATGCATCCACTCAAATAACAACAATACAATGATGAATTCACAGCAAATAAGTCATTTACTCTAATCCCAAGTTTGGATATGAACGCTTAACTGTGGCCCATTGTTTTGGAAAATGACCCCTCAAAATCCTGTGAGGTGGGCCCTGTGACCCACAGGTCTCTGAAACAATCTGAAGCTCTGTCAATAGTAAGATATGTGATCATTTAGCAGAGGGGGCTTTATGAAGCAGGTTGTGTAGACCAAGATCAGACTGCACATTTGTGCTGGCTGATCTTGTTCTATGCTCCTACCAAAGAGACTATAATATGCCAGGATTGATATGCCAGGATCAGATTGACAATGTTTAACCCTTTTCCAAACGACAAAATTTTAGGGTGGTCCAAATTCAAAGGTGTTGCAGACAACAAAATAAATTGTATCAAAAGGAGAAAATATGCATGTTATAGCCCAAAAAATATTGAGGCAAAAGAAGAAAGTGCTGGTCACCAGCACTTTCTTCTTTTGCCTCAATGTTTTCCCAAGCATTTTCTATTAGGGACCTCAAAACCCTGTCTTGTTTGGAAAAGGGTTAAACTTGACTGTTTTATATTTACACAGGGTACCAACTTTGTTCGTTGTATTAAGCCAAACAGTAAGATGTGTGACCATTTAGCAGAGGGAGCCTCTATTATGAGTCAGCTGGAGTGTGCGGGTTAGTGTCTTATCACATTTGTACAATAATTAAAGGGTTTTAACCCATGAGATAAAAAAAAAAACATTACTCATTTGTAGATGTTAATCCTCATACAATTTGGTTTGTAATTTTCGTTGTGGTATTTTAGTGAGCCAAGACTTGATGTCCTTTGCTTGATTGTATAAACCTTGGTTAGCATTAACTATAATCGATTCAAAATCTTTTACTAATGAGGGACAAGGTCCAAATTCCGATATCGTTAAACCAGATAGGTAAAGTGACCAGCCATGTGTTTAAGTTGTTACTATAAATAGTTTTTCAACATACCTGTTTTACCTTTAAATAAACCAAAATATTTGTATCGATTCTTGTTTAACTTTGAATGTATTATAAGTGGTAAAATACCTGTTTTCATTAGATTTTCCTATAACAACACAAGCAATTTTAACCAAAACATGTACTCAACCATTTGGTTAGTGCTAACCAATGTTTAAACTCGTACCACTAGGCCTTGAGAGCTGCTGTCATAGTCCTAGGGTTGTGTAGGTGGTAGTCATTGGTTGCATCTATAGATCAATTTAAACTGTTCTGTATCTTATGCACTATTTGAGACAGAGCCTTGATATTTTACACATGGATACCTCTCGCTAAGACCGTTCATCATGGCCTTTGACCTTTTAACTTTGACCATGAAGTATGACCAAGAGCTATTTTATAAAAACACTAATCTGACCTATATTTTATTCACTAGATCTATTCGAGGTAGAGCCTTGATATAGAAAGAAGGTAAATAGCACTGACCATGATATTTCATCCAAGGGCCTTGTTGACAAATTTTCCTGTTATCTCAAAGTCAAGGTTGTCAGTAAAAAGTCGTACATAAAACATGCTATTTAAGGGCATTGCTGCTTCACAAACTCATTTTGTTTAACCCTTTCCCAAACAAGACCTGGTTTTGACGTCCCAATGAGAAAATGCTTGGGAAAACATTGAAACAAAAGAAGAAACTGTCTCAATATTTTCTATGCCATATTTTACACAAATTCTATCTTTGATAACTTCTATTTTGTCATTTGTGGCAGTTTTTGAAGTGGATCACCCTAAAATTTTGCCATTTGTGAAAGAGTTAATACACATTAAATTTTTGTACTTGTTATTTTTTATCCAGGTATGAACTCAGTGTTGGACCTGATGCAGCAAGGTTTTCCCTCCAGAACTCAGTTCTCAGAGCTGTATAATATGTATAAAAACTACCTGCCCCCTGACTTGGCCAGACTAGATCCCAGACTCTTCTGTAAGGTAGACGAGACTTTGCACTTTCGCTAACAAAATTTTGATATTTGACAAGTCATTTGTCTCTCACCAATGGATGAAATATTTCTAGAATAATCTATTTTGGGTGAGTAGATAGAGGCTTGTATTGGATGCTATGGTAATACTGATTAGAAAAAATGCAAGAAATTCATGGTTATGTGCTCCAGCAAGTGCAATAAGGCCAAATGCAGTTGAAAGTGGTGTTATACCATATCCAATCAACAAAACCGGAATTTCATATCTTCAATAGGAATAGTTATTTAAAAGATTGGGGTGAAAGAAAAACAGCTCCTTGTAGTTAAAGTCTATGGAAAAGCATACTGCTCTGATACTCTTTCAAACATATTTTGTGTCAGCAATTCCTTTGTTTTCAAATTATCCTGAACCAAAGAACAGAATAAATTTTGTTCTCTTATAGTTTCCAGAGGTTAGTTAACAGCAATAGGAGAACAAAATGCATCTTGACATAAGCTGATCTTGATCCATGTTTGTCTCTAATGCCATAATGAACCCTCTTCCAGATGCAGGCTCATATATAATTGTTGTTGTTTCAGGCCCTGTTTAAGGCTCTAGGTCTGGATGATAATGACTTCAAGTTTGGTTTGACGAAAGTTTTCTTCCGTCCCGGAAAGTTTGCCGAGTTTGACCAGATCATGAAGAGTGACCCAGAAAACTTGGCTCTACTTGTAGCCAAGGTCAGAAAATGGCTTCTGTGTTCAAGATGGAAGAAAGCTCAGTGGTGCACACTCTCCGTCATCAAATGTAAGATTTAGTTTTCATAAGTGAAAGTGGATAAGTTTTGGTGAGAATTAACATATCTGTAATTAAATTGTTAGTAACCCTTTCGAGAAAATTGTTTCTCTTTAAATCAGATAACTTGCAGCAAAGCTTTTGAAGACCACTTGAAATTCATATTGATATTTGCTTGTTTGTTAAGGTGTACCACATTATAATCTGGTGACAATTATAGCTATCATCTGATATTGAAATTTTACTGATGCCTGAAATGAAGGGAACATACTGTTTTTCATCGGAAGTATACAAGGCATATGACAGATCATTTACATTTCATTGATTACTTAATGAATGAGAGCAGGAATGGAGATAATTGCTTTGAATGTTCATGTTGTTATCCAAGATGGTTTGTCATGATATTTTTAATTTTAGTAAAGAACAAGATTTTGTACAGAAGGGAAAGGTTGGTCACTATTCAGAAGACCATAAGAATGTGGAAGTGTGCTAGCAAGTTTAAACCTAAGTAAGTACTGAATTTGTAAACTTTGGACTTGAATTCTATGTTTGGTGCTTATATGTGTTTGAAACTAAGATAAAACTGTGCACTAAATTTATATTATCTTGTGCAATTATAGCATTTTTTACTTCCAATATTACGTTCCTTTTCACAGTGTCACGCTTGGTTAAAAAATCTTGAGAACATAATATATCCACCTTCAGCTGTAAAGGCTTTCCTGTATTTGCTCATTGTGTAAAAAGCACTTGTAATTGAAGTGCTGGCATATGTGTGACCATTATGCGGTAGGTAACACATTAACCCATTACCACACAATGACTCCTTTTTACTCCTTACAAGATAATGGTTTGGGAAAACAATGTGGAAAATGAAGAAATTGCTTGTGACAAGCAATTTCTTCATTTACCACAATGCTTTCTACATAAAAAGACCACAAAAATTCAAATTTTATTCACATGAAATTGTCGTCTGCAAAATCTTTGAATTTGGACAAGTCTAAAATTTTGCCGTTTGGTAATGCATTAAACTTTCTCATGAGGTCCCAGGTTCAATTACAGGCTGCAGTAAACATCCTTTCTAATATTTGTCGCACACCAATGGTTAGATTTTTGAAAACCTATGTTTGCAATCAGCTAGAGGCTCTGAAATGATGTTGTGGTTTTCTGATGATAGAAACTGCAGAAAACCATGGTTTGGTGCTCCAGCCACTGCAACACGACCTGCTATATAGCAGTGGAAATATACTGAGTCAAAAAAGAAAGTGTGCATACTTCTACTTAATATATCGACGTAACGGTTGCGAATAACTCCACCAAACTTCTACACGGAGTTAATCTATCAATTTTCTCATTGTTTATTGACATGGGAAGCAGCTTTGGATGATTAAATTGTCTGGCAAATCGCCAAACACTGAAAGCACCTTTTTGGACGTGGTTATCAAAACAAACGGTTCATGATAAAGTTTATTGTCTAAAATCTGCATTCAAAGTGTATAAAAGCTAAATCAAACATAAAATTTCAAATTGCTGAATAGCCAAAGATGATACGTCTTAGTAAACATGACAGATTTCACAAGTAAGTTTTGCTAGTCTCTTGAACCGGCTTAAAATGTGTCGATTTCGTCTAAATGACATTGTTCTTAAATTAGGCGTTTGCAATCATGTTTCCAAAACAAAGGATATATTTTTGATAGGCTTTGGTCTGATATCTCGAATGCAGCAATGACTAGACAAGACCGTTACATGACGTTGACGCCCTTATGTCAACGTTTCAAAACTACACCAATAATGGCGATTCAGTAAAGCAAACAAGTGTAAGCAACACTGAAAATCGACCAAGGCAGATAGACAGCTCATAAGAGATTGGAGATCATATGCTTATCACATTATCATAATGCTTAAATCTTACTTTACGCCTGCAAATAGGCACATTGTTATCGGCACAGGACGCATGAAAATTGGTCATGAGGGCGGTGTAGGACCGAACATCTCTTCCGCCTGAGTTTCGCAAAATTAAGGGGCCAGTTAAAGAATTTGCAGGACGTGGAATACGTCTTGCAATATGAATGCAATAGAATTCCAAACGATAAAATGAAACGTTATGTTCGAAAAGTGAGACCACAGATGTTTGCCGTCATTCATTGAAGACATGTCACAATAGAAGTTGAAGAAGAAATCCCAAGAAATTGGCATTTTTTAATCTCCTCACGTTCGTCAGCAAGTTCTGTGAATTTCGAAATTGACCCCTATCTCAAACATCTTAAGAAAACACAAGTAAAATTCCATTTCACACAATTTAAAAAGACACCTTCATAAAGGCAATTGAATTATGTTTAATTTGATACCAATATTATGATATCAATATTCAACAGAGCTGAATCTAGGGCGCGGGATTCCCGTAGCAATTTATTGCTTGGCGCAAAAAACGATAGGCCGCACGGGAGAAGTCACGCACGTTGTTTCAGATTGGCGCATTTTTCAATATACATCGCGTAATAACGTAGGTTCATAATCATTGAAAAGTTGCTAAAAACAGATTGCAGAGAAACCCCTGCAATTCTACATTTATATAGTGTTTTATATCTCCAGTCAAAAATAGATATTTGTCTTAGAAATGAAATAGATTCATGTTCGAGATATGAACCGAAAACGGGAAGAAAACAAACGAGTTGAATGGAGGGGGAAATGGCTGTGAAAATTTCAGAATTTGTAATTATTACGGTGCACCGCAACAACAACAACACCAATGGCGGTCAAAACAAACAAAATTAAGAAACTCTGTGTTAAAATTGTTTTTAAGCACATAAATGGACTGAGTGATATGTTATCATCGCGGCACACGAGCAAAATGGCCGACGAAACAAAGAAACTCTGCCTGAAAATTGCTTTTATCACAAAATGGTTTGAATTAATTGATATTAAGTGATCCTCCTCGGCGTAGATGTCTACTGCAGTAGCCACATCATGTATAACTCATCGGTTATAAAAGTAGAGTTGTATACAAACACTAAAAACCAAACATACAGTTTTAACATTTACCAAACCATTTATCGTAAGCTATACAAGCGAATTAATGTCCTAATTATTTTATTCCCAAAAGAGGAAGTGTTTGTGTTGGGCCATTTATCAACAACAAGGCGTAAAGTGTTTGTATACAACTACCACTTTATAGCCGATGAGTTATATCTGGTGAATTCTGCCCAGGGTTATGATTGAAGTTAAATGGTCCAGCCTTTTTTTCTACAGCCCTGAGACTATTTCAATCTGGAGAGAAGAGTTTTAAAGCAAAATTAAAAACGATTTTGTGGTGTAAATAATTTGCTTCAACCAGTCTTGGACAGTGTAATCATTTTCTATGAATAGTATAATCTAAACTTTAAACAACCAATAAATTAAAGAAATTGAACATATAAAGTTTGTTACATGGACAACAGTTGTTAAAAGAGACTGCTTAGACAAGAGCTAATACTAACTTACATGGAGTAAAGATAATGTTCCTTCAGTTTCATATAATGGCTCTAGTTACAGATAAGTTATAACTTAATATTTTTGCGATAAAAAATTAAATTCACTTTGGCTCAAGCCTGAATCCTGTTGGCCCACATTTTGAAGTATGGTGGGGGAGTTGGCCCACTTTTGTGAAAACCTAGATTCAGCTCTGTTCAAAATTACTATAGAAATTCCAGTTATTCTCTGTGCACACTTTCTTTTTTGACTCAGCATAGTTAATCCCCATTCAATCAATCAATTTAATCTATGCTTATAAAAGTATCTGACATGTTTACCAGGTATGAAGCCATTAAGAAGGTGAAGGCGTCCCAAGATCAGTTGACCATGATGAACGAGATAGTTGTACATCTGAAAAAGGACAAGGATGCAGCCAGTAAACAAGTGAAGGATATAGAGGCAGCACTGGCCAACCTGATTGGAAAAATTAGGGTATGTATAGGATAACTATTGTCGTTTAACCCTTTTCCAAACAAGACCTTTTGACATCCCTAGTAAAAAAGGCTTGGGAAAACATTGAGGCAAATGGAGAAAATGCTGATTATCAGCATTTTCTCCTTTTGCCTCATTGTTTCCTGCCCTATATTTTACATAATTGTTATCATAGATTATACTCAACATCCATTTTGTTGTGGGCAGCAGCTGTCACATTATACAAGGGTAAAATTTGTAATTTGGGAAAGTGTTATGGCCCATTTTAACTGCTATGAAGAAGGGTAAAGATGCAGCCAGTAAACAAGTGAAGGATATAGAGACAGCACTAACCAACCTGATTGGAAAGATTAGGGTATGTATAGGATAACTATTGTTGTTTAACCCTTTCCCAAACAAGACCTTCTTTTGACATCCCTTGTAGAAAAGGCTTGTTAAAACATTGAGGCTAAAAGGAGAAAATGCTGATTATCAGCATTTTCTCCTTTTGCCTCATTGTTTTCTGTCATATATTTTACATAATTGTTATCATAGATGATACTCAACATCCATTTTGTTGTGGGCAGCAGCTTTCACAATATACAAGGGTAAAATTTTGTAATTTGGGAATGTTTTGAGTCCCATTTTAACTGCTATGAAGAAGGACAAGGATGCATCCAGTAAACAAGTGAAGGACATAGAGACAGCACTGACCAACCTGATTGGAAAGATTAGGGTATGTATAGGATAACTATTGTCGTTTAACCCTTTCCCAATCAAGACCTTCTTTTGACATCCGTAGTAGAAAAGGCTAGGGCAAACATTGAGGCAAAAGGAGAAAATGCTGATTATCAGCATTTTCTCCTTTTGTCTCATTGTTTTCTGCCCTATATTTTACATAATTGTTATCATAGGTGATACTCAACATCCATTTTGTTGTGGGCAGCAGCTTTCACAATATACAAGGGTAAAATTTTGAAATTTGGGAAAGTGTTAAGGTCCATTTCAACTGCTATGAAGAAAGATAAAGATGAAGCCAGTAAACAAGTGAAGGACATAGAGGCAGCTCTGACTAATCTGATTGGAAAGATTAGGGTATGTATAGGATAACATTGTCGTTTAACCCTTTCCCAATCAAGACCTTCTTTTGACATCCCTAGTAAAAAAAGGCTTGAGAAAACATTGAGGCAAAAGGAGAAAATGCTGATTATCAGCATTTTCTCCTTTTGCCTCATTATACCCCCACAACAAAGTTATGGGGGGGTATACTGGATTCAGGTTGTCCGTCTGTCTGTCCGTCCGTCCGTCCGTCCGTGGACATAATTTTGTGTCCTCTTCTCCTCCCACAGTTTTTGACCGATTTTGCTGAAATTTTAGCAGGTTGTTTCCTATCATATGAAGTTGTGCACCTGCAATTTTCATCTTGATCCAGGCAGTAGTTTCAGAGTTATGCCACTTTGAACTTTAGCACTTTTTCAGTGACAACGCGCTAGTGGGGGGTATTTGTCCGCTTTGCGACAGTTCTAGTTGTTTTCTGCCCTATATTTTACATACCGTATTTCACCTTATAGACGCGCCCTCCCTAATAGACGCGCCCCCCACTATATTAACAATCTCGGAAGCCATGGGACACCCCTCCCACCTTCACCCAACCTCACCTTGACTGTAGAGTAGACTGTAGAGTAGACGGTAATGACAAATTCCAAACTCAAACTCCACCAAACTTCATCTTTGTGATGATCATACTTGTGGAAAAACGCTTTATCTCAACTAGTAAAGCGTCTTATAATAGGGTATACGGCTCGGGTAATTGATTGAATAATTTGATTATGGTTATCCCCCTCTAGGTAGAATTGAAATTCATCCGGCCCGGTATGAGCGTTGATAAAGTTTCCTTTTTCATTCCCCTTGCAGAGTGACCGTTTATGCAGTTTATTTCAAAGCCCCGTAAGAGGTCGCGTTTGATTTGTAAATTAAGAAGTGGAAAGCGAATTGATAGTACGCACACAAATGAAAAATAAATCATTTTTGCCGAAAATGAATTAATGAATATGGACAGATACCACAGGAAGTATGTTTTATTATTTTGTAAAGTGAAGAAGAAGAAATCAAAACATTCCGAAAACGAAAGTAGAACACACCCGCCTTTTCGAGACAAAGGACTAGACTGGCAGGTAACTGTAGACTGGATGACAGTTACGTCAATTCGTCTCCGCCAATTTATACATGTATCCGGTGTGTATTTATAAGATACAACGTCATCTACTGATAAAGTGACATATCTTGATCGATAATTTAAGGTAGGTTGATTTTCTACATTCAGCGAAGCACTTTAAAATTCAGGAAAAGTGGTACGAAATAAGCGCGCCTCCTCGGCGTTTTGCATCGCGCCGGGGCGCGTCTATTAGGTGAAATACGGTAATTGTTATCATAGAAGATACTCAACATTCATTTTGTTGTGGGCAGCAGCTTTCACAATATACAAGGGTAAAATTTTGTAATTTGGGAAAGTGTTGAGGCCCATTTCAACTGCTATGATGACGGATAAAGATGCAGCCAGTAAACAAGTGAAGGACATAGAGACAGCTCTGACTAATCTGATTGGAAAGATTAGCGTATGTATAGGACACATATTTGGTTTGAATAGATCTAGCAGTTTAAGAGATCAAATGTGTACATTGAATAAACAAAGACTTTCACCTGTTATATGCAACTTTTTCCAGGTACTGTGTATGAAATTTAACACTATTGTTGGGTATATGGCTCTAAATGAGATAATTTCATACAATCATGCTGACATTATTTCACATGAAATTTAATCATTCTTATTTCAGTTCCTTTCCATTCTTTGGCATTACACAGAATGATTATCATCGGCTTATCATTTATAAAAAAAAAAACAACAATAAAAAAAAGGGACTATATGTAATTGTCATGCTTTGTGGTCACTTTGTTACATTGTAAACCTTCAATAAGCATTCCTATTTGAGACAAATCTTGGCTTTATCATTATTTTCTAAGTGATCAGTTCTTAATTCTTAAATAAAGATAATTTATATTTACAGACGACAGACATGACACGACAACAGATGAACGCAGCCCATGAGGATCTCATCTCGAAGATGAACCGTAACCTTGACAACCTGAAGCAGATGTTGGAGCAGCAGAAGATAAAGGAAGAGCAGGAGAGACTGCGCAAGATCCAGGAGGAGATGGAACGAGAGAGGAAAAGGAAAGAAGAAGAGGAGAGAAAGAGGAAACAGGAGGAGGAGGAAAGAAAGCAGTAAGTTCTCAATTACTTGGTTCAAAGCCTTATTATACAAGTGAATAGTCATTTTCAACAAAATCCTGGTAACTGCAGCTTGTTTAAGCTGCAGTTACCATGTTTTTGTTGAAAAGCAGCAATATACAGGTGAAAAGGAGCAATGTTAAAGAGAGATTTCAAAGCTTTTCTGAATTTACTGGGAATTTGTTTCCAATTTATATGTTCTGTTTTCTCAAATCATGAATGAAAAATGAATTCTCTCATTGAAAGATTTTAATGGTCAAGGGGTTATGACCCCCCTGGAATTTGGCGAAAAAATGGGTTATCAAAATGATTACTGGTTATGTCACAAATAAGCTGTGGCATTCATCCCTGTAGCACAACAAACCATTGTTATATTTAGTCCTTCATAATATGACATGTATCTGCATGCACGGATCCAGAGGGGGTCCTGATCACATAGAGGAACCCCCCGGAATTTGGCAAAATAGGAGGTTAAAGATCAGATGACTCCAACTCCCCCCCCCATCCCCCCCCCCCCTTGGGAAAAATACCTAGATCCACGCGTAAGGTTGAAACAGAGACAAACAAAGAATTATCTGTTATCCCTTTCCCATACAAAAAATGAGGGTGTGCTGAATTCAAAGAAGCTGAAGATGACATAATTGGTGTTGACAAAGATTAGACTTGTAATTTCAAAATTAACCACACAAAAATGTTGTTGTTTGGAAAAGGTTACAGAAGGAAATGGAAATCTTTTTGGGAGGGCATTAGTCTAACATAAGCACATTTTGTTTCATTTACCACTTTTCTACTTCCTACAGGAAAGCAGAGATGGAGGCCAAGAGAAAGAAGGAGGAAGAAGAAAGGAAGAAAAAAGAAGCGGAGGAAAAGAAACAACAGGTTTGTGATCAGTGATCAATCAACTAAAGATTGGTCCAACATATGCCTTCCCAAACAGCATGAGTCAAGACAGATTTCAACACATTGCTTATGATAAAATGTATGTTCATTGAGGCAGGATTTATGTACGAGTACAGCTTAGGTAAAACATAATACCGAGGCCAGAAGATAAGTTGTTGATCATCAGTGTATCCACAAATAAATATCAACTCCTGACGAAATTTGTTTCTGGGACCTCTCTGTCCCTAAACAAACATTCTACCATGTTGCTATAAAAGCTAGCTTGTACAGGGAGATAGAATAGGTTCCCCTGATATTACACTGGGCTACACCAGCAATTTATTCCTTACTATGTGTTCCCAAACCATTTTCACTAGGAATGTTAAGACAAGATGTTTCTTGGGACAAAAATTATAATGATCAGGACTTCTCACGTCTTTCAGGAGTTGATGAAGGCTCAGAAAGCCAAAGAGAACGCCGAACTAGCAGAGAGACAGGCCATCATTGAACAAGAGCGTCGTGATCGTGAGATTGCGCTCCGACTGGCTGCGGAGGATTCTAACCAAGTAGAGGATGTCAGCCTCCCGCCTCTAGCTAGGTAGGTATTCAGAGCTCCAGAAAAGAGGGGGGTGATGACTTTCAAAAAGAAATATTTCCCTAAAATGTCATTAAACCCTATGTTGTGGGTACTCATTTGAATCGTCTTATTGAGTATTCCAATGAATACCCACAACATAGGGTTTGGATTTCAAATAACAAATTTAGGATGGCTTCACTCCCTCCTATCTGTTGCTCTGTTATTTTGTAGATACTTGTAGGTGGCACAATAGTCAACTTGAGTGATTGCCCTCATGGCGTTATTTATTGGGAAGTCAAACTCAGAACCATGGTAAAATGTACAATAAATCAGAGTATAACATGGATTATCTTGATTCCAATATTAAAACTGTCTTCCTGTCCTCCATATTTCATTTGTGTGAAAAGGTATTCCTTAACCCTTTCCCAAACGGCAAGTTTTAGGGTGAGTCACTTCAAAAACTGCTAAAAAATGACAAAATGGAAGTTATTAAAGATACATAGAATTTGTGTAGAATATGGCATAGAAAATAATGAGAAAAAAGAAGAAACTGCTGGTTATCAGCAGTTTCTTCTTTTGTTTCAATGTTTTCCCAAACCCTTTTTATTACGGTCAAAGTCAGGTCTTGTTTGGGGAAGGGTTAAAATAAAACAAGAAGCCTTTACAATCTATTTTTCATTGTCTTCATTGGCATTTTTTCATATTCTTACTCATTTTTATCTATTTACTTGAACAAGTCTACTTCACCATTTTGCTGTGTGTAAAATTATGAGACTATGATCTTTTAGCCATATGTACTACACATGTATTTTTACAAGAAAACACTTTGATACAATTGACCAAACGCCAATCAATAGATTGCTCCGCCCAAAGTAGAATCTAAGACAAACAAGGGGGTATTGGCATGTCAATTGTTTTGATTGTCAGTCGATAGATCGATACAATATTACATGCAACGAATAATTTAAGACAAACAATGGGGATGTGGCATTTTTCTGATCATCCATTGGCTTATCGAAGGTTTTGATTGACAGCCGGCGTTTGGTCAATTGTAAGATTGTTTGATATTGTTTGATATGATGATAGTTCCAAGAAAGTTCCCTCCAATTCCAACTTGGCTGGTGGCAAGAACAATCCCTGGGCTGTGGATAATTCAGACAGGTTACTAGCACTACATCCTTCATTCCCACTGTATTCACTCTTAATCCTGAACAACGGTTCTCCAGAAATATAGAGAACAGCATTTCCGAAAAAGATTTCACCAAAATTTGGGTCAATGCAAAACTTTTGTGATTTGTTGAACATGTAATTCTGACAGATTTGCATTTCTCCCTGGAGAAGCATGTTGCATGAACAATTTCACAGAACAAAATATACTTCACAGTTTATAGATTTTGATTTTTTCACACAACTTCATTAATGATGGTAATAAATGGGAAAAAATGTAATATTATGTATATAAAAAAGATAAAATAAAACAACATATAGAATCCCATACAGCTTATCTACCTTCTGCTGAAACTGATTACCCTATTGCATCCAGGTCCCTTCATCAACCCATGTTTCAACCTTCATGCAATCCAACACATAATAAGTATTGTAGCCCATGCTGCGTTCATACCATTCATCCTATATAGAAAAGAATGTTGACAACTTCATTGCCCTTTTTCCTTTTCTCGAAGGTTAAATGCCAGATTACAAAGATGGTACGGTGACAATGGTAAAAACATAACTTGCATTTTGATTTATCAGTTTCATGGCATGCGGCAGTTTAGAAACAGTTTTGAGAAATTTGTTATGTTTATAGGAATTTGTGTTTTTTGTTTGATTTCTGTATAAAAAGAACCATACCATCATAATATGTGTTGATTTGTTATTGAAATAGTCCAACCCCAATGAGATTCATGCAATAATTTGTTAAATTATCCGAACCGATTCGCATGACGCAGTAAACATTTGGCAATGGAAAGTTCCAGTGCCAAATATTTACTCTGTCGTCTGAATAATTCAGGTGTCACATGAATCTCATTAGCCAAAGACTACCTTTACCCTTTTCCAAACGATGAAATTTTAGGGGGATCAACTTCAAAAACTGCCAAAAATGACAAAATGGAAGTTATTAAAGACAGAATTTGTGTAAAATATGACATAGAAAATATTGAGACAAAAGGAGAAACTGCTGGTTATCAGCAGTTTCTTCTTTTGTTTCAGTGTTTTCCAAAGCCATTTCTATTAGGGACGTCAAAACCAGGTCTTTTTGGGGAAAGGGTTAAAATAGTAGTTGCATTGTTTATTAAACTTTATCTAGGTATTTGTATATTAGAAATCTTTGCCCATCGTGAATTCAATGCATGTTTCAGACATGAAAATTCCAGAAGTCTGTACTTTGACAATATGTTAACATTTTGTTGATTTTCAATTTGATTTACAATTTTCAATCAAAAAGATAAAAGGGGATATGTCGTGTAGAATTACAGTAAAATATGTTGATTTTATTCCACCTTGCCAAATATAAATGTTGTGTCTTGTTAAGACAATGGAGTATTGAAAAACAAGGTTATCATGGGCATCATTTTCATGTATCCTTGCTATCCATAATGTAATGAGAAACTTGTTCACTTGCACATAAATGAGAAGTAATATAAAATGGAAGCTTGGCTTCAGTTGCATCTCAAGATGATCTTGTAATTACTAGAATCTGTAATGCCATTTGACACACCAATAGAAAGCACTTTGGAAATCATTAAGACATGAGAAGAAAATGCTAATAACCAGTATCTTCTTCTTTTGCAGGAATGTTTCCTGTGCTATTTTGCATGCAAATCATTTTAAATCAATATCTTTGTTGTGCCTGCAATTAAACATTAAATGTATTCTGTTTGAAAAGGGTAATACACATTAGGAAAATTTGAAACAACTTCATGATCAGGTATTACCAAGTTTCGTGTCTGTACACTTCTGTTTTTAGTTTTAATGAATACATTTGAAAGGCTTGTTGCATGGGCATTATTCGTACATTTGTTTATTGATTTTGAAGAATGGAAAACTGCATTTCTTGTGTGTGTTTCATTTTTTATACGCCCGAAGGGTCGTATTATGTTATGGCCCCGGTCGTCCGTCTGTCTGTCTGTCCATCCGTTAGCAATTTCTTGTGTGCGCAACTCCTCCTACAGTTTCGATCGTAATTTGATCAAACTTGCCACAATGCATCTCCATGGTATAAAGTAAAGGTGGTTTATCAGTCTCAAAAAAAAAATTTGAGACTGATAAACCACCTTTTTACTTTTACTTTACATGGTATCTAGTTATGCACACCACTTACGGAATTCAGATAACTCTTCGTTCTTGAATTATCTGCCCTTGAATTTAAAAAAATGCCCATTTTACTGACAAGTCCCTATCGGGCGTATATGCGCCGCTCTGCGAAGCTCTTGTTATCATTTGAATCTTTTCCCTTTGGCATTAATTGATATCAAAAACATTTTGACTGATGATTGATTTATTGTAATACTCTAAGGACTTTATTTAATTAAGCTTCTTAGATTTTAGGATATATTTGCAGTCTAGTGAGGCAGAAAAACTGACATGCAATAACTAATTAAGCATGAATGACTTCAAAACACTTTGTTTTTTTTTTTAAAACAAGTTACTATTTGAAATAGATATTCTGTCAGTTTAGGTAATCATTGCCGTAATTCTATTGTTAGAAGTAAAAGGACCTTAAAAATCTGTTGGCATGTTTGTCCTTTTGTGTAAATTCAATTGTGTATAAAGATAATTTTTGGGTAAAAGCTAGCTTTGTGTCATGAAATATATGAACAGCATTAATAGCTAAGTTAAAATACACCATCTTACTTGCTCTGGAAATGTTAACTTTAATTTATCCCTGTTTGTGTCATTTTTGTGGCAAAAATCATGTACAACCTCAAATTACCACAGTTCATAACATGGTATTGATTGTTTTACAACAATGTTTCATTATAACTATTACAGGTCTGAGAATGTAATGCAGCAGAGGCTAGCTATGGCTAGTCAGAAGTATGACCTCTCTAAATGGAAGTATGCTGAACTCAGAGATGCCATCAACACTTCATGTGGTACGTAGTCTGTCTGTTATAATTCAATGTTGCAGAGACCAGCTACGTGTTGATAATGATAAGCCCAAATAGGATGGGCACTTGAAGGTTTGGAAAATATGCGGTAGTACTGCTGAGAGAAGTACGAGTAATGCAGGAATAGATTAAACCATATACTCCTTACCCACACAGCAAAGTTTTAGTGAGCTCCAAATTGAAAGCTTCCACAGATAACAAAATGATTATTTAATAAACAAAGGATTGTTTACAGAAAATACATTTCTGATTATTAGCCTTTGGCTTATTTTGCCTCTATGCTTTCCAAAGCATTTAAAACTCTTAGTAACCGCAAATGGTGTCACTGTTTTAGGAAGGCATACCGTTTTAACCCATTTCCACACACTGACTGTCTTTGACTCCCCAAAAGATAAAGGCTTTGGAAAAGATTGTGGAAAAAGAAGAAATTGCTTGTTACAAGCAATTTCTTCTTTTACCTGAATGTTTTCTACCAAAAATGACCAAAAGATGTGAAATTTCATACACTTTGAATTGTCGTCTGCATTATCTTTGAATTTGGACCAATCTAGAATTTTGCCATTCGATAATGTGTCAATATTATAAAATGAATTACAATTGACATATTTGTTGTTTTTCCAGACATGGAGTTATTGGAGGCTTGTCGTATAGAGTTCCATCGTAGATTGAAGGTTTACCATGCCTGGAAATCCAAGAACAAGAAACAAGGAGCTAAGGGAGGTGATCAGCGAGCTCCGACGCAAGTTGTAGAGGAAGGTGGGTACATAGCATGTCACTTTCAATTAACCCTTTCCCGAACGATAAAATTTTAGGGTGATCCACTTCAAAAACTGCCACAAATGACAAAATGGATGTTATTAAAGATAGGATTTGTGTATAATATGGCACAGAAAATATTGAGACAAAAGGAGAAACTGCTGTTCATCAGCAGTTTCTTCATTTGTTTCAATGTTTTCCCAAGCCTTTTCAATCCGGGACGTCAAACCAGGTCTTGTTTGGGAAAGGTTTAATGCTATTGCTCTGAAACTTTGCACATGCCTCTGTGACCATAATATCAGCATCTAAGCTAAGATTCAATACTCTAACTTGTGATGTAGTGGAATTGTTTCCCTTTTGGACATAAAAACTCTTGTTTAAGTTTTTACCATCAACTTTCATATATCAGCTGTAACTTTTTTTTTATTATTATTATTCGCCCGAAGGGTCGTATTATGTTATGGCCCCGCTCTTCCGTCTGTCCCTCTGTCTGTCCGTTAGCAATTTCTTGTGTGTGCAATTCCTCCTACAGTTTTGATCGGAATTTGATCAAACTTTGCCACAATAAATCTCCATGGTGTCTAGCTGTGCACCTCGCTTACGGAATTCAGATAACTCTTTTCGTTCTTGCATTATCTGCCCTTGAATTAAAAAAAATGCCCATTTTCTTGTGTGCGCAACTCCTCCTACAGCTTTGATCAGAATTTGATCAAACTTGCCACATTGAATCTCCATGGTGTCTAGTTGTGCAAACCGCTTATGGAATTGTTTTCGTTTTTGAATTATCTGCCCTTAGTCCATTTGACGCTACTATATGCCCTATATGACAACCTTGCAATGTCGAGTACAATGAAGTTTTATTTTTTCTTTGCAGTGTATAGGTGCTCTAGAACAGATCTAGCTTGGTTGCCAGAATGGCAACCTTGGGCAACTCCCACAATTAGCAAAAATCCAAGATGGCCGCCAAACGCAGCTGGAAAAATCAACTTTTTGTCAAATTGTCCTAAATTGATGCGAAAAATGCCTATTTAGGGGTTCTTTGGTGTGCTGAATCCAAATCCATTGATAAATGTAACATTTGGATAACACAAATATGCTAAAATAGAGATGGCTGCCGGGCGCCATCTTGAAAATCACACTTTTCCCCAAATTTTACATCGCCCATAGAATTCATGTATTAAGATTAACTTGATAAGAGAAATCCATTTTATTTCTTAAATTCGCATTTTGATTTATCTGCTATACATAAAATTTCGGCATGGCCGCCATACGTCATATTTAAAATGATAGCTGGCTTAATTGACTTATTACTATTTATTTCTACTTGTAGAAAATGCGGCTAAAATGTGATATTTATGTATCATATTCCCTCTATTCATTTAATAATTTATTTTGATATTCATTTGGATTTTACGTTTATCTTAAGTGTTTAGCAATTGGGAAATTGCATATTGAAAGTTACAGCAAATACTGGTATTAAATATTACAAAGGAAAATAATTATCTTGTACTTTATTGTGGTATTTCAATTCTTACAAATCTCAGAATTCTTCAAAACATTATATTTTCATATTGTAAACATTTGATAATATTATAATATATAATTCTGGCTGTCTTTGAGCATTTCGAAACCGTTACAGATGGTATGATCAAAACAGTATTATGATTTCAAAAGACGACTATCACCTCTGTGTTATGATTTACACAGTGCTGACATTGAATAACAAAAGCTGTCAGTGTGGGTTAAAGTACCATTATGAATTTATATCATTAATTCATAAGGCTTCTTCCTAATTTTGAAGAAGCGATCCCATGATCTACACCAAAATATTGAATGTAAACATCACCCAAAGCGCAAATACAACATTGGCTTGTAAAGCAGAAATTAATAACTTTCATTTCGGAATTCTGAAATCCTTAACCGTATTTCAGAAGAGACATTTGATGCATGGTCAGTGGGACAGAGTTAATCTTGCACATAGATCCGATCTATGAAATGTGTGTAGCTTCAGAGGAATGATTATGTACAGTCAACATCGGATGTAGATACCATGTATGTGATCATTCCGCACCATTACAATTTACTAGATTAATAGACGAACAATAAAATAAAACAAACGCGAAAATGCATGTTTAATTAAACTGTTACTACAAGTTCATAGTCGGTAGTGAAGATTATACTGTTTACAAGAAACTTTGCTCGATGAAAAAGACACAAACAATATATTAAGAAGGTTCACATTACGAAACATTTGATAACATGGGTAAGATACCACCAAAAACGTTTATTTTAACGAAAGAGTATGCAAATGTTTTCGTACCTACAAGACATCTACATAAATTCACAGAGAATTCCTGTCCATTTTTTTCCTTGTATCGGGATACCGTAAACTTATGGTTGTCCATTCACATCTATTGGGAATAGAACAGAAATGGTACATGTAAGATACAACTTGGTTAAAATTGAACGATTTTACATTCTCTGCATCTGATTCTGAATGGGTTTTGCCTTTGAAATCTCATCAAATTATTAGATTATTTTACTAGAATATATAACTTTTCAATAATTTTCCCAATATATTTTTCTTTTGGCAGACACCATGTTTCGGAAAATTTCCTCAGCAATATTTGAATTTAAACAGTGCATGTATTGCACATAAAATGTCACTCCAGGTAGTTATTGTCAGAACTGATCTAATTCTATACTCTCATTGTTTAAGGCCCATTTTGTACATCAACTATGTATTGTGTATACTAACAGTCTTCAAGCAATAAGTCTTAATGATTCTTTTGAATAAGATATATCATAATAACATCAGCAAGAAGAAAACAACAACAAATCAAAACTGTCGGAATGAGACGCAATTCTTTCATTAAATCATGTATTTGTAATGATTCTTAGTCTTGTTTACAGACCCATCTTAATGAATGGCTTTGTCAGAAAGTCTAAAAAATGAAATGCATGTACTGTACTTCATTTATACCCAATTTACATTGATTTCTCAAAATGAAGTATTGATATGCTAAAATCCAACATTGTCTTTAATGTATTGTGTATATTTATTAACCTTTTAAAAGGCGAAATTACACTATCTATTATAATTGTCTCTGTGAAGCGTTCATGATAAGTCTTGACAGTCTTGGCACTCTTTTAGTTTCGTTGTTCGGGTAAACAAGTTGAAAGAAAATAGGACAACTTTCTCGCAATTATGTACATGCACTTCTACTCCAATCTATTGGAGCTATCTAGGGCTACCATTGCTTACATGAAGATACAACCAGGACTGCACTGTTTCCTGTTGAACGTTAAATCGTTCATGACTGTAGTATGACAAGACTAAGCATTACATTATGTATGGCACTGAAAGGGTTGTAGTGTTGACCATGATCACTTGGGGTTTCTTCATACATTTTAAATTGTAAAGGTATGTAAGCTGAAAAGATCAGCTTCGATAGGAACTTACTGAATAGCGCATCAATCACGATTGTTCTATTACGACTCCTAAAGATATTCACAAGGAAAATAATTTCATAAAGATAAATATTGGAACACTTTTAATGATATGTTTTCTTCTAGCATGACAGTCACCTTTAATTTCTATATAATATCGATGAATTTATATTTATCTAATTATGTCGATAAAATGCGTAGAACTGTACCGAAATTGAAATATTGCGAAATGTCAAAGATGTATATCTTTAGTCGGCAGCAACAACTGAAATAAAGTTTAAACATGGTAACTGGTGGCAATAATTGATTACAATCACAGTTATATACAGACATATCTCAAGCCTACAACACAGACATCGCCTTCATTTAACAATAATTATGGCAACTTGTAGTCTATGTATTACATTCTATATATTCATCTAGTTCAAGTGTTTAAAACAAAGTCCTGTACACAATTGTGTATCAAAATTTGATTTTCCAAAGCAAAAACTTCAAACCTAGATAACGATACCCAACAACAGCACCTAACAATATGTTATTTGAATGTTCCACTAAGTGCACTTATAAACAAAACTTTTAGAGTCTTTAAAATGAAGAAATTAACACAGGTTAATTGATATTCTATCATTGTTGGCGAAAAGAGCTTTTTTTAGGCATTTGATGTCCTATTTTGAAAAACTCTCTTAAATTTGCTCTTTATGCAAAGATGGCAACTGCTTGCCATATCTGTTACTATCATTTATATGAGAACAGTAAGGAAATATGTAAAATCCAAATAGTCCAAATATGTTTAAAGTAAGTAAAGAGATTTAATAATACGTAAATATTGTATTTTGGCAGCAATTTGTACCAGTATTTCAACCAATAATTATTTTCAACAAGGCGTCTGGCTGCCATTCCTGAACTGTATTTATACAAGGTTGGTATAAAACAGAAAATAAGAAATGAAAATTTCAAGAAATGGGAAGTTCAGTAAATTTGGCTTACAAAGTATTCTGAAAAGGTGCCGATTAAAGACCGTATAAAAACTAATGCAGAAAAAATTTGATTTTCAAGATGGCATCCAGCAGCCATTTCTAATTTAGTATATTCTGATATTCATATGCTATATTCATCATCAAATTTGCATTCAGCATACCCCAAAACCCCAAGATAGACATTTTTCGAAACATTGTTGGACAATTTGACAAAAAGTTGATTTTTCCAGCTGCATTCGGCGGCCATCTTGGATTTTTGCGAATTGCGGGAGTTGCCCAAGGTTGCCATTCTGGCAACCAAGCTAGATCTGTTCTAGAGCACCTATACACTGCAAAGAAAAAATAAAACTTCATTGTACTCGACATTGCAAGGTTCTGAAAAATTCAAATGGACTACCTTGAATTTAAGGAAAAATGCCATTTTCTCAAAAATGCCCATTTTCTCCTGTGCGCTTCTTCTACAGTTTCAACCAGAATTTAATCAAACTAGCCACAATGAATCTCTATGGTGTCTTGTTATGCAAACAAAATTTTGATTACTTTTCATGTTTGAATTATCTGCCCTTGAATTGAAAAAATGGCCAATTTTTACTGACAAGCCCCTCTCGGGCGTATATGCGCCGCTCTGCGAAGCTCTTGTTCTGTAACAGTTATAGCTTTCAAATTTTGTACTTACCTCTGTGACCATTATACAAGCCTCTTGGCAAAGAGTTGTTATTCTGGCATTTGATTTTATGGATTTTTTTTACCCTTTTCGGACTTAAATTTTTTACTATTTAACTCTTGTTAGTCACTCTTGGATATCCTGAGATAGCTCTCGTATTGTTAGCATAGCTTTCAAAATGGACTACCTTATTATGTTGTCGTTTGGGAAAGGATCATTACTTTGTGCCAGGATGAGAATTCTGAATGTTATGTTTTATTTCACCTTACAGCCAGCCACGCTGTTCCCACCAATAATAGACAGAGTGAGGAGAATGGTATACAAAGGTTCTTCAGAATTCCCTTCGCTCGCCCCGCAGACGAATATCGCGATGACGGGTCCGGTGACAAAAAACATGGGATGTGGTACGCACATTTTGATGGAAAGTGGATTGCCAGACAGATGGAGGTTTATCCGGATAAAGAACCAATTCTAATGGTGTCAGGTAAATACAGGCCTACAAATAAGAGTGAATAATTGGTTTTCAAGTCACATAATAGCACTCATTGGATGTCTTCTTAAGACCTTTCAAATGAATACAAACAACATAATAGATTTGGAATATATTAACATATAACATATAAACTTTACCCAAACGTTTTCTGTTGGTCTGAGATATGAACCTAAATCAATCTGAAAAAAAAGGCCCTTACTTATGTAGCACAAGACTACAATGTTTTTTTTTAATGATATGTTTCCTAAGAGCAGCCTGATTAGAATCATGCTGCTAACTGAACATTGCAACAGGTCATGAATAACAATATAGATCTGGATCAGATTTGCATATCTATGCTAGTTAAAACTCTTAAATTCCATAAACTTGGGGTTCAGTAACTTAATTTCCCCACATGAAAGCCTGTTTTCCTCACATAAAAACTTATTTTCTGGTGATAAAAACTTGTTTTTCCCTCATAAAACCCTCTTTTTACATCTCTTAACACCCAAAAACTTATTTCCCGTGAAATTCCCCTCATAAATACTGACATCTGCACCATTTTTGCCTCATAAAAATCTTTTTTTCTGCAGGTAAAGATGATCTAAACATGTGTGAGCTCAGTCTGGAGGAGACAGGACTATCAAAGAAGAAGGGAGCTGAAATACTTGGCAAGGACTTTGAACAAGAATGGAGCAAAAATGGCGGAACCAAGTACCTAAAGGATAACGCTAACAAAGTCTCGTCAAAATTCCTACAAAAACGGCTCGGAGTAGCCAAATAATGTAGATCCATATTTAGTCAGATAGGTATAGGAAATAAATGAATGTAAATTAGACGAGAAATATTTAAATGAGCCAGGATCTGGAAAAACATCCCTAAAAGGATTTTTGAAAATCGAGTTTCCAGATCAGTCTGTTGTCAAATGCAGTCCAATATACATCCATGCTGCTCTATTTAAGCTACTACAGGTCACGATGAAGCTATTAGAGAACAACATGGATCCTGATCAGACTGTGCGTATGCACAGGCTGATCGGGATCTATGTTGGGCTCAAAAGCCTTAATGGATGTTTTTCCAGATCCAGGCTCAAATATATTTCTTTAAAAAATCACAAAATGTAATGCTTTAACCCTGTCTGTTAATCTGCAGACTTAGACTTGTAAATGTGACCCACCATGCATAACCCTTTCCCAAACAAGACCTTGTTTTGACGTCCCTGTAAGAAAAGGCTTGGGAAAATATTGAAACAAAAGAAGAAACTGCTGATAACCAGCAGTTTCTCCTTTTGTCTCAATATTTTCTGTGCCATATTTTACACAAATCATGTCTTTATTTTCTCAAATTAGTCGTCTGCAGCAGCTTTCAAATTGGATCACCCTAAGATTGTGTCGTTTGGGAAAGGGTTAAAGGGACCTTATGGGAAATGTGACCCATCATGCTAAAGGGGATCTTATTGGAAATGTGAAAAGTATTAACCTTAGGCAGTGTGTGCTGTCTGCGCAGACTGACTAGGATTATATTTTTCATGGTAAGGTAATTTAACCCTTTCCCAAACAACAAATTTTTAGGGTGGTCCTATAACAAAGTCGCTCCAGATGACAAAATACATGTTGTTAAAGATAGAATTTGTGCATCATATTTGACAGAAATATTGAGACAGAAGGAGAAACTGCTGATTATCAGCAGTTTCTTCTTTTGTCTCAATATTTTCCAAGGCCTTTTTATTTCAGGACGTCAAAACCAGGTCTTGCTTAGGAAAGGGTTACTGGATCTAGATAATTATACTTATCGCACTAGTATATTTTTATTTTCCAAATGCAGCATCTAGTGGGAGTCGGCCAAGTTTAATCAGTTTCATAGAGTTTGCTTATATGGACTTTGCGATTGTCCCTTTTAGTGTAAAGGGTCACAAATAAGTAGAATTTGTTATTAAATTTTGATACATTGCACTAGGGTTGTACTTAAGGTATTTTGTTTTTCAATTTTTCTAACACAATCATTGAGAAAACAAAGGACAAAAATCAAGTAAAATTTGATTCCACTATTGGTTCATTATCAAAACTGTGATATGATTCATAGTGCATGTGACTAACCCATTACCAGACAGCAATATTTTAGACTAGTCCTAAGCAATAGTTTAGACTAGTCCTAAATAAAAGATGCTGCAGACAACATTTTAAGTAAATGAAATGTTTCATTTTTTGGTCTTTTTAGAGAGAAAAAAAGCTGTGGAAAATGGAGAAACTGTTTGTCATAATTTCTTCATTTTCCACATTGTTTTCCCAAGCATTTTCGTTTGAAGGATTCATAGGGCCTCACTGTGCAGTAATGGGTTAATCCTTTTGGTTAAAGTAAAGGACCAACAACTTACATATTCATCCAATTACAAAATATTGCAGCTATTTAATGGTGAAATAGCATTAACAAAGTTATATATTTATTTCTTTATTTTTACTTCATATTTAAACAAAGACATAGGAATAATATTGGACTTTATTTTCACTTTTTATATAGTTTAATCTTTACTGTAATAGTGATTGTTCAGTTGTTGTTATAGGAATTTTTGTTGAATATTGATCAAAGAGAAGCTTTATCTTTATTGAACCCTAAACCAGATAACACACATTAAGATCTGGCTCAAATACCCAGAGCTGCAGATAAGAGGGTCCAAACTCTATGTTTCAATTTCAATGAGTACCCACGACATGCTGTTTGATAAACAATAAATGAAATATTGCATTTTGAAAATCAATTATGCCCTCTTATCTGTAGCTCAGATACCAAAACGAGTTTATTGTTCATTGGGGATGAAAAAGGCAAGGATGCATACAGTTTCTGCTCCAGTTATGAACAAAACACTTTAATGGCCCAAACTTTTGAACTATTAGTGACATGGATTTCCATTTTTTCACAAATGAACATGTCTTATGCCATTCTCACAGCCAAATATCAAGATAAAATCAATGTATTATATTGCTATTTCACAAGCAAACCAGAGGAAGTTTTGAACATTTTATACATAGAGTGTTGTAAACAACACATAGGTTGCTTTGGTTATGGGTTAAAAAGCTAGCTTTTATTGAACATAAATTGTTGTGACTCTTTCAAACCTTTGTATGTAGGGTTACCATGAGACCAAATTAACCCTTTCCCAAACAAGACCGGCCGCGGCCTTAGCGCAGTTAGTAGCGCATCTGACCCTCATTTGAGAGGTCCCGGGTTCGATACCCGGCCGCGGCTAATACCCTTTCTGACAAAATTGTCACCCACCAATGGGTTTGAAATCGTTAACCTGAGTGGGCGAGCAGCTGGCGGCTCGGTAAGGGTGTTGTGGTAGTACTGGTTTGAGAAACAACAGGAATCCATGAGTAGGTGCTCCAGCCGCCGCGATATGACCCTGGTAGTTGAAAATGGCGTAAAACCCCAATAAACTCAAACCCAAACAAGACCTGGTTTTGACGTCCCTAGAAGAAATGGCTTGGGAAAATATTGAAACAAAAGAAGAAACTGCTGATAACCAGCAGTTTCTCCTTTTGTCTCAATATTTTCTGTGCAATATTTTACAAAATTCCTATCTTTTATAACATGCATTTTGACATTTGTGGCAGTTTTTAAAGTGGATCACCCTAATCTTTTGTCGTTTGGGAAGGGGTTAACTGTTTTATATATTGTTAGGTTGTGTATTTATTCTGTTAGAAGTTGTCATGAAATTGTGATTAGTATGATTGTTCCAGGACAGGGAAAAATGGTCCTAGTAGCATTTGAGGCCAACATGGATCTTGAACAGCCTGTGCTTAACCCTTTCCCAAACGGCAAAATTATAAGGCAGTTCAGTTCTAAATCTGCCACAGACAACAAAATGCATGTTTTTAAGACAAAATTTGTGTAAGAGAAAGCACAGAAAATATTGAGGCAAAAGGAGAAACTGCTGTTTATCAGCAGTTTCTTCTTTTGTCTCAATGTTTTCCATAGCCATATCTGCTAGGTACGTCAAAACCAGGTCTTGTTTGGGAAAGTGTTAACCACATTGTTCTCTTATTATATATAACTTCTTCATTTTCTATATAGAAATTGTAAGAGAAAAACATAGATCCTTTACAGACTGCACTTAAACGCATTCTGACTCGGATCCATTAATGTTTCAAATGCTGTAAGGACAATCTTTCCTTATCTGATCTTAAATGTTTTAGCTTTATGTTTATCTTCTATGTCAACCATGGTTGTTGCTTTGTTCCTTTTTGTAGAATTTTTGGATGTTTTTACTTTTACTTAACCAGAATAAAAGCTTTATTGAACTTAAGTTGCCATTTACATGCATAGATTTGGGTTAAAGGTATGTGGCCATTTCAAAACAGAAATTATTATTTTGTGACTATAGAATTAATTTTGATATAATTGAATAACTAATGAAAAGAAAGAGAAAAAAGAAAATGATTTAAATCTTGATTTTTCATAATCATTATTTATGTATAAGTTTTGCACACTTTGTGACAGGCCACAAGGTCATTATGTAACCAACTTGTAATCAAATGTGTAAAATGGGACCAATATATTCATATGATAATGATTTTGAAATGATTTTAGCTTGACTATGTGAAGAAGAGGCGAACTAAGCCAGTCACCCTAGTGTTAGCCTGAAGTTTTTCGCCACATAGCAAGGCTTTACTTGTAAAATTTGCATGTTTGTAAAGAATCACAGCGAAGGGTTAAATGCCAACCATTTGGACAGAATGACATCCCTATTGTCTAATTCAATAACAACTAATCTGATTTGTGGTGAAATAATGTCTCGTCTCAGATTATTTGTAATTTAGAAAAGAGATTTAGAATTGTTGTGAGTACAAACCAATAGGTACAAGGGCTGCACGCTATTGTGACAAATGCACAAATGTCTAATTTCAACTTAACCCATTACCACACAATGACTCTTTTTTACTCCCTGCAAGAAAATGACTTTTGAAAACATTATGGAAAATGAAGAAATTGCTTGTGACAAGCAATTTCTTCATTTCTCACAATGTTATCTATCCCAAAAGGTCATGGAATTAAAAATTTCATTTACTTTAATTGCTGTCTGTAACATCTTTGAATTTGGACAAGTCTGAAATTTTGTTGTTTGGTAATGGGTTAAGTACATAACATTCATCTACTAGAGCTTAATCATTATGCTTGTGTATCTGTTCACCATGATTTGTAGAGACTTGTACTAATTTATCATTAATGAGAAGGGATCTTGAAACAAGTGCCTTTATAACATTTGAGACCAAGATTGATCCAGATCAGCTACCATTGAGTGTTTTCTAATCAAGATCCATGCTGTTCTCAAAGTTTTTCCTCATATATGCCAGAAACCCCTAAAGAGTATCATGGATCTTGATTAACCCATTACCAGACGGCAAATTTTTGAGTTGGTCCAAATTCAAAGATGTTGCAGACGACAATTCAAAATGAGTGATTTTTTACAGTTTTCTGTCATTTTGGGTAGAAAACATTGTGGGAAATGAAGAAATTGCTTGTCACAAGCAATTTCTTCATTTTCCACAATGTTTTCCCAAGCATTTTCTTGTGAAGGAGTCAAAAGGCGTCACTGTGCAGTAATGGGCTAATAAGTACTTTGCAGAAACCTGATTTGAGTTGATCGTATAAAATGTCATAGGGGCACTATTTCCCGTACCTGACTCATTCATTTTCATGCCCAAATTTATTAGATTGTGGTCAATAAACATTCCAGATACGCTGTGTTTGCATATGTGTTTAACCCTTTTCAAAAGACTACAAACATTTAATATGAGTTCTTTTGATAGAGATTAACTGAAGAAAGATCAAAATAAAGTTACATAATATCTTGATGATTTACATTGTGAATGTGTAAATGTATGTAGTTGTGTGTGTATGTGTTACTTGTGTCATTTGTTTCATGCTTTAAAAAACGTCACACAATCTTGTTAAAACCATACTATATATTTTTTCACCTAGATATTTATGTACACCCCAAATGAAATGGCCTAAGTGAGTATGAAACTGTACTGATATAGTGAGTATAGAAACTATACTGATAGAAAGAAGAGAATTTGAAACAATAGATCTAAATCTAAAGCCTATTCTTCAATGATCCATTTTGATGACTCAGTGCAAAATTTGCTATAATTATATAATATGAAATTATAATGTATTTAAAAAAGTTTTGAACTGAGTCACGACTTTCAAGAACCAAATATTTTAAGACGTTTTGACTTATACTGTTCTCAGGTAGGTCTATTAGATGTCCTATTTAAAGATCTCTGAAAATGTAACTGCTCTATAGAAGTGCAATAAAGAACATCATGGAGTGAATGAATTGTTACACAAATTGTTACTGGAATGCCAGATCATTGTTACTAGAATGCCAGATCATTAACCCATTACCAGACGGCAAAATTTTGGATTTTTCCAATTCAAAAGGGGTTGCAGACGACAATAATTAGGTTGGCAAACCTTTAAAGATCTTACTATTTTGGGTTTGAAAACATTGTGGATAATGAAGAAATAGCTTGTCACATTAAATATCTTCATTGTCCTCAATGTTTTCCCAAGTCATTTTCTTGAGGGGCCTCAAAAAGTGTCATGGTGTGTTTATGGGTTAATCAGCATACATGATTCAAATAAGGTTCACTATCTTCAGTCCACACGCAAATTTGTCTGTTCTAATCACTTCGGGAGCATACTCAAAAGTAAGGGTCACGCGTGACATAATTCTGGATGTGATGTGGATGCAGAGTTTTATGGGTCAGGTCATGAGATTTAACAGTATTGATGATTCTATGGTAGTTAATTTAAATTCTTAGCCTTTATATGAAAAAAAAATCGTGAAAAACATGAAACAAAATGAATATGCCAACCATGGGTACATATGTTCCGAATGTAACCTCGTTTTGACACCCCTAATAGCAAAGACATTGGAAAACATTTATACAAAACAAGAAGATGACAAAAACATTATTTTCCACAACATGGGGTTTAATAAACATAGTGAAATATTTTATTTTGAAAAGCCATCACCCCATCTTATCTGTAACTCTGGGTTAGCCTTATGTTTTGCATTTGATGTAGATTCATTCCATGATGATCATTGTTGTACTTGTTTAACCCTTTCCCAAACGACAAAAATTTAGGATGGTCCAATTTGAAAGTTGCTGCAGACGACAAAATGGACATTGAAAAAGAAAGGATTTTTGTACAATATAGCTAAGAAATTATTGAGACAAAAGGAGAAACTGCTGATTATCAGCAGTTTCTTCTTTTGTTTCAATGTTTTCTCAAGCCTTTCCTATTAGGGACGTCAAAACCAGGTCTTGTTTGGGAAAGGGTTAACTGGTCTCATGATTGATCCTAGAAAACCAAAATGTTACTGTAATATTGTTTGTGAGCTAATAAATCTATTGTTAAGACAAACTTGACTGTGTTGTCTCTTCAGTCTTACAGTGAAAAGTACATATCACAATAATCCGAGTTTTCTCTGATGAAAAAAGCGACATCCAAATATCAAAGAGCGATTTTTCATCAGATAAGACTCGGATTTATATCACAAGTACCTTCATGTTCACTAGCCCATGTTTAACCTTTCCTCACACAACAACTTTGAATATGGTTTATTCAAAAGCTGCAGCAGACTTCAAAATGAATTTTTGAAAAAGACTCAATTTGTGTAAAATATAGCATGGAAAATATTGAGGCAAAAGAAGAAAGTACCGATCATCAGCACTTTCTTCTTTTGCATCAATGTCATCAAAGATGTTAAAACCAGGTCTTGTTTGGGAAAGGGTTAACCCAGCTATGTTTGTATTCACCCTTGTAGGATTTAGTCCGAAGTTCTGTGTATCGCCATGCGTCGCCTAGTGGTTGTCCTGCTGGTTGTTATGAAGTAGCAACCAATCAAACGCCGCGTTCTAAATGCATTTGATGTTATTATAGCCCACAAAACGACTGTTTTTATATCGCCGCTAAACGAATGTTTTCAGGGGTATACTGGAATCAGCCTTTCTGCCAATCTGTCTGTCCGTTTGTGTACAAAATACTTGTCCGGGCCATATCTCTGACAGTGAAGTAGCTATGATAATGAAACTTCATAGGCATATAGATCTCCCTAAGGAGAAGTGCAGTGTACAAGGAGCATAACTCTACATGCCCTTTGTTGTGATGGAAGCTTGTACTAGGTATCAAGTCATGAATGACAACGATGATACGTCTTCGGAGCCAATGAAAACGATTGACATGACGAGAAAATCCGACTAAATCCACCAAGGTTGTCGTAGATTTCACCATTGGCTCGCGAAGATGGAGTGCCTACCACTTAATACGTGTAAACCAGAAGAGATTAAAAAACTGCATTGGACACATAATTTCTTCTTGTATACGCTCAGCTGAAATAGCAATAGCAAATTCAACAATGATTCAAAGCCGTACTTGGATTTTAAATACAGTGGTGACAACAGCGTAACGCCACTATCCATCAACCAGCGATCTAATAGTGCCACAGCAGAAAATTTGTGCAAAGAAAATATTGAGTGAAAACGAGAAATACGCTGGTTATCCGAGACAAATAATTATAAGGGAGCGGAAAAGAGCTAGAATTTGTAAGACATTGATCTCTGGTTTGAGCCCCCGCTCGAATTGAAAGGAGTTGCAGACCCATATATGGCGGTAAGCACATATATTTTATTTCGTTTGCAGAAATTATCGAAGAAAACTGAGAAAATGCGTTTAATCATTTTTATGCTCCCCGAAAAAATTTCGGGGGAGCATATAGTCGCCACGCTGTCCGTCCGTACGTCCGTCCGTGTGTCCGTGTGTCCGTCCGTCCGTCCGTCCACAGCCATATCTCAGCAACCCTTGGACCAAATTCAATGAAACTTCACATGTGAACTCCCTGGGTCAATACCTAGGGACCTTTTTATCCGTTTGTAAATTTAAGGCTGCGTCATGGAAAAAGGGGCCTTAGTGTAAAAATTAGTTTTTCTCTTATTTCTCTTCATCTAATGGGCAGAATTTAATGAAATTTTGTGCTCATGTAATAAATAGGATGTTCTAGACCATATTGTATAAATAATGTGTGTACAAAAAAGCTGTCATGGGAAAAGGGGGCTTAATGTATGATATTTTTATTTTGTGACAAACACTTATTCGGGGAGCATAATCCGTCTGTGACGGCTCTTGTTATTACTGTTCTCTAAGATTTTTCTGAACAAGACTTTAGTCAGGTGCTTTGGTTGGTCGTCAATAACGTTCTTACCAGCTGATGTTTAAAAGATCTTCCACGTCCATTTATTTTCGGACGTTTTCCCACCTTCAAACCGAGTTCAAGTTTGTTAAATTCCGACATAGTTGTGTCACGTGATTGTCCGCCGTGAACATTGTCAACCCGGGACAGCTTTATTTTCGTAGGCATAATCCGTTATTTCAGTTTCCTGGGTTGATATGGGAGCTCTATATATCGAGACTTTTTACTACGTCTCTTTACCAAGCTAGATCTATACTAGAGGAAAGAAGAAACGCAACAACTATTTTTTGTTATTTCTCTTAATTCTTTTATGTTATTGAGTCAAAGTTGTTACAGATTTTTACAGGGAAGTGTATCTTGATATTGATCTTTGTGTTTACGTCAGAACCTGTCTTACCTGTGAGATAACGTCAAAATAGACGTTTACACGTTTCTCACGTGCAAACCTTTAAATAACCAAACTTTACATAAAACTCTTTTGATTTTTGTAGATGCACGTCGACTCGACAAAAGGCAATGCTATTTGTTTGGATTTAATCCCTTATTAAATATCATTTTGCGACTTATTCAAATACGCCGTCCGTCAGCAGTTGTGATGTGTACGAATGGTACATCTTAACCCGCAATTGTTGCTCACTTTGGTGTACATCGGTTGACAAAATATTGTTCGAGATAACTTTTTAAAACGAACGGAACATTTGACGGTCGCCCGAAAAGCGGTCGTCAACGTCTAACGTCCCCACGTCGGGACCTTAACGTGCGCTTATTAGCTCACCTGAGCACGAAGTGCTCAAGGTGAGCTTTTGTGGTCACTCACCGTCCGGCGTCCGTCTGTCCATCTGTCCGTCCGTCCGTCCGTTCACAATTTCTTTAAACATCTTCTCCTTACCCAGTGAGCCAATTTTGACCAAACTTGGCAGGAATGTTCCTTGGGTGACCCCTTTCAAAACTTGTTCGCGGATTTTTGATTAGTCAAAAAATGTGGGCGTGGCAGAGCGGGGCTTATCTGACTAGAGAAATCACGAGAAAATTCATTAAAAATCAATCATTGGTCCAATTTCAACCAAACTGGTCAGAAATATTCCTTGTGTGACTCTTTACAACATGTGTTCATGAATTTTTGATTCATCAAAAAATGTGGGCGTGGCAGGGCGGAGCTTATCAGACTTAGAGGAATCGTTAGATAATTCTTTAAAAATCTTCTTCTCCTTACCCATCGGGTCAATTGTAATGAAACTTGGCAGGGATGTTCCTTGGATGATCCCTTTCAGAACTTGTTCGCGGATTTTTGATTCATCAAAAAATGTGGGCGTGGCAGGACGGGGCATATCTGACTTAGAGAAATCAAGAGAAAATTCATTAAAAATCAACCATTGGTCCAATTTAAGCCAAATTTGGCAGGAATGTTCCTTGTGTGACTTTTAACAACATATGTTCATGAATTTTTGGTTCATAGAAAAATGTGGGCGTGGCAGGGCGGGGCTTATCAGACTTAGAGGAATTTTTAGATAATTTTTTTAAAATCTTCTTGGCCTTACCCATCTGGTCAATTGTAATGAAACTTGGTAGGGATGTTCCTTGGAAGACCCTTTTCAAAACTTGTTCGCGGATTTTTGATTTGTCAAAAAATGTGGGTGTGGCAGGGCGAGGCTTATCTGACTTAGAGAAATCAATAGAAAATTCTTTAAAAATCAAACATTGGTCCAATTTGAACCAAACATGGCAGGAATGTCCCTTGAATGACTCTTTGCAATTCTTTTACATGATTTTTTGATTCGTCAAAAATATGGGCGGGGCTTCTATAACTTATAGGAATCATTGGATAATTCCTACAAAATGTTCTTCTCCTCACCCATTGAAACAGATCAAGTCAGGTGAGCGATTCAGGGCCATTCTGGTCCTCTTGTTTTACCTAAGAAAAGGAATTCTCTTATCGAGGAAAACTGTTTATGCTATTCATGGACAGTACAGCAATCAAATTTCAGCAAGGAATCGTTAACGTCAAATTGGATTGCGTGCAAGAACGCATTAAACGTTGACGCCAAATCGCTCTCATTTAAACGCATATTTAAGGCACGTGCAACCTGTGACCTTGATGAAATTTTGACACTAGAGAGTCAAATGATGAAGTCTTACTATGCATTGAAAAAGTACTCGAATGAGGGTAATTTTGATAAAGACAAAAACAAAACATTCGATCAAATTTATTTTTTGTTGCGTTTCTTTTTTCCTTTAGTATAGTTTTGAGATCTCTATTAATTAAGATGTCAGGATAAGCATTACGACAAAACAAGAACTGCTGATAAGCAATGTCTCGGTATATTCTGTGATACATTGTGCACACATTCTGTAGTTATCAATATGCCGTCTGCGGCAGAAAATCAAAATGGTACAGACATCAATTTTGTCGTTTGGGAAAGGGTTGATTAAATTCCAGATTTAATTATTTTGTATGGGCTCATGTGCATGAAGTTTGTATCTTGATCAAAGGGTCAATTTCCTTCTTGCATCCGTGAAAGCCCTAAAATTGGATTCAATAAACTTTGTTTTGGTTTGAATTTGTTAGATTGGTTAGATTTCTAGCTGATGCAGACAACACTATGGGTGCAAATGAAAATATTTATCATGCTGATAGAAATACTGAGACCAAAGAAGAGTAGTTTTAGACTTTTCCATTTTCCTTAATGTTTTCCCAAGCATTGTCGACCAAAGACGTCAACACTGTGGTTGTTTGGGGTAAAATAAAATTTAGAAAAATTAACCCATTCCCACACATTGGCTCTTTTGGACTCCCTCGAGAACACTGTTGTCGAACAATCACGTGAAGGCTCTGATTGGTCGTGCAGATCCCGGTGAGTAAATGATAAGTCAGAGTTTCAAAATGGCGGAACCAGAAATGACTTCTTTACCCCTTTGTTTTTATCCTAAGAACTAACTGCCCTTCTTGTGTTTAATTTCCTTCTTCCTATTAAATATTTTGAAGTCCCCGAGCATAAATGTTCACCGTATGTATCACAGTCCGTCATAATATGCATGCTCATTTGATTCGAAATAAACCGACTCTAGTGAAAGCTGAAAAACAGTCAAAATCACTGTTGTTTTTTATCATTTCAAGGTAAGCGTTTGAATTAAGGTATATTTAATCATTTACACCAATGTTCTTACAAAAATCGTGCATCCACGAGGTTCTACACATGAACATGTTGCATAATCAAAACCTACACGAAAACATCTGAACACGGCTTGGTTTTGAGTAAAATATTGCTAAGCGACGGATTGGTTGAGTGAGGGATGCGGATTAGTCATAGAAGAGTTCGGATTGGTATACTCAAAATAGATTATTTTCTTTCTCTGCATCTTTATTTTCCTGAATTTGCCGGTTTATAGTACAGAATCATCAACCCTTTAGATGAATCATTCCATGGGCCACCACCTACAGAAAAAAGCACGACTGTGCCATTTGTGGGTTAATCACAGGCAATCTGTTTAATTTGAAAAGACACGTCAAAGTTCCTGCTCGGTGGCACTCCAGTATCGACATAAGAAAATACTGTGGTCTGTCAGCGTAAAAGAAGCAACACCAATGAGACGGGTGTGGTTCCTGTTTTTATGGACAATACATTTTACAAGATCAAAAGGGTTGTAACCATCTAAAGAAAAAACACAATTGCATTACTTGTGGAGCCATATATATTGTTTATCCAAACACTTGATCAAAAATCAAAAGACGAATGACTGATTCTATTTTTCTTTTAACGCTACTCTAACGCAGATGTGTAAAAATTGTAAACATGTCTCATTCTACCGTGACTTGATTATAGACGACAAAGGGTTCACAAAGAATTTTCGCTCAATTCAGCAACTTCTGCCGTATTTTGGATCATTTCCTAACTCACTACAACGATTTCAATCGGTCGAAGGTTACCAGCACAACACCTTTAAACAATTGTTCATTTTTTTCATTTTTGCAAATTGACCAGTATAAATAGACATCGAGTCGTGAGCCGTGACGAAATGTTACGGTATATTCCAATACACGTAAATAGGGAGGAGCGCCTATTTTCCACTGAATTAAAGTGAATAATTATAGGTATTGCGTGCTGTCCGTGATGCTGTGTGAGTTCAGTAACTGTATCCAGAAAGTTCTTCGTCGATTTATTACAGGGATACGTGTTCGAGTCACAAATGTTTATAATTCGAAATCCCTCTTACCCCGTCAATTTAGACTCGCTGATCTTTGATCATTCACAGGTTGTTGTCTATCTATAGCTTTAACGCTACCGTTTATATATAACCCTTCCCCAACAGTGAATATCTTACAGTAGCAGACGACGGAATAATCGATGTCAGAGTAGAAAATATATTGACACGCAAAAGAAAGAATGCATTTGTTTATAGTGCAATGTTGTGCATTTATTCAGAAGACGAAATGGATACTGGATTTGTAATTGATATACAATTATGGAACACATGGAGACAAAAGAAGAAAATGCAGATATCAGCACTCCCTCCTTTTGACTCAATATTGTCACAAAATAGTTGTTGGTGGACGTCAAGGTCAGGTGGTGTTGGGGGAAGGGTTTATCAGACTACCGTTGGTACCGTTGGTTGATCTTTATTTCGAGTGTTTGTTGTTGTTTAACCCATCAGCAAACAGTGAATCCTATTGACCATAACTTTGTATAATTTCATGATTTAAAAAAAGAATGAACATCGCAGGAAACGAAGAAATGCTTGTAACCAGTTTTATCCTCATTTTCTGTTAAGTTCTTTGCTATGGCGACTTCTACACGAGATTGCATTATATTGTCATCTGAAACTCCTGTCACATTAAGATTTTATGCGGTCTTCGACTACCTTGTTTGGGAAAGGGCTAATAAGTTATAGTTTTATTGGAAAGCAAATTTGCAATATTTGCTTTTCTTTCCAGTCGTGCTTCTCTGCACTTTAACATTCTCTGCATACCACACAACATCTCCCGGTCCTCCTCACTATAAATAGTTCTATCAAAAGCAAAGATCAATGACAAGAACAACCTTTCGAATATTCAATATTGAATTCTATAGTTGTACACAAGATATTCAATTGTGTGACCGATGATAAAACATCCAATTAAACGTGTGTTAAAAGAGGAGAAACGATCACGTAGTAATTTACTTTCATTACGGTTCAATAGCCAGTCCAATATCTTTCGTTGAAAATGGGTCAGTCAAGTTTACTGAACTATGAAATATGCGACCCACTTCAAGCGCTAAAAATAGGAACTAGGACACGTCTATTTTTAGAATCGTTCTATGCCCAAATTCTTACACGTTTTAATGTCCGAAACTAAACAATGATATTCGATAAGCCATGCATTTAATCGCGTTCACAATAATTGATTGATCAACTAAGTGGTTATTTTGAGGTTAATGACATAGACATCTTGTCTAATAGGCCTTGCTAGTATTCGCGTGTAGCTATAGGCATTTCAAAGCGAAAGTAGAAATCTGGGAAACCAGAATATGTGATGGTATGCTCAAAATGCATAGAAATCAGACTAGCAATCCTTTCACCACTTGGTTTAAAAAACGGTGTTAACTTTTTAATCTATAGATATCACGGTGGATAACCCATGTGACTTTTGGGAAGCGTTAACACCGAAAAAATCGTCCGCTTCAAGATATGTTTGGTTTAATTTCTCAGCTTATACTCTGTTGATTTTGACGAGATAAAGTGCACGGAACGCGCATTTGAGAAAATTAATCAATTAATTAATTAATTAATTACTTTTATCCAACTCCGTGTAATTCATATTGCTAACAACTAGAAAGGCCTTTAGACATAATCAGCAAATTTGCTTTCCAACAGTACTTTCAGTACTTTGATTAATACTGGATCAATGGCTGAAGTTTAGCCGAGTAATTCACAGTGTTGTTTTATAGATATTTCAAATTCAGCCTTTCAGGAAATTAAAGGAAAATGTGTTTTTCTTTTGCTAGAGTGTCTGTTATGTTCTGATTTAATAATATTGCGAGGAAAGCTTAAAACAGTGGCGAGTCCAGAAGGGGTGGGGGCGACCCCAACATGTATTCTGATTATTTCATTTTACATGCAGAAATTCTGTCCCAAATTTTGTGTAATACTAGGAAACGAACCCCCCCCCCTCCCCCTATTTGTATATTCGAACTCCCGCCACGGAAATCCTGTTTTCGCGTCAGTTAATGAAATTAATTAGACACCCCGGCTGTGTTGTGATGAAAGCCGAGGTACCGTGTTTTGATCAGGGACTTCATTAGTTTTAAAGAAAAAAGTACCAGTGAATAATTATGTGATTGTTTGAATAACCAATTCTACGTCCACAGAACGGCTCCGGATCATGTCTAAAAGAGGCCGGTCTAGTATAGCGCAACAAAATTGAGCCGATGCATTGGTATATGTAATGACCACGCTCGACAACGTTTTCCTCAAACGGTACACTATCAGACTTTGTCGACCAAGATATAGTTATCCAGGTGTGATTCTGGTACACTTTCCTATTAAGTCCACCATCACTAGCCCGGGACATCTGCATATGTATTGAGTAATGACAAAACGAACTTCGCCCACGACAATTACGTTACCCCTGGTTAATTTTGGTGGACTATACCGACTTACATGATAGTAATGTAAATAAGACAAAATAAATCTTTCGTCCTACCGAAAGCACTTTAACCCTTTCAATAACAAGACATTGTTTTATGTCAGTATAAAAAAGCAATAGGAAAAACAAACAATGATATTCAAGGGTGAACCAAATTGAAAGCTGTTGCATACAACAAATTTGATGTTCACAAAGAAAGTATCTATGTGTTATGTAGCACATAAAACATTGAGGCAAAATGAGTAAATGATGATTATCAATATTTTTTTCTCAACGTTTCCAATGTAATTTTTGTCAAAAGCAGGTCTTGTTTGGGAAAGAATTAAGGCACAGAAACAAAAAATCAAATTGATAAACATTCATTTGGTCGTCGTCAGAAGCTTTCAAATACGACTGGTCTACAATTTGTTGTTTTGAAAAGTCTTAAAATATTTAACTGGGAAATCATCGAAACATCATAGATCCAATATGCTAAATCCATTTTACTACAGAACTATATCTAATTTACACCATGGCTATTTTGTTGTGGAAAACAACGTGCAGACGTTCAAAAACAACAAAAATGCAATATTGTTCAACGGAAACTGTTTCGTGGACAAGAGCCTATGAAGCGCCACCAAAATTTCCAAGTGTCCAGCATTTCTTAGACACGTCATTTCAGCGCGTAGGTGTTTGTGGAGTTGTTCCATCGCTTCAACATCTTCGCTAGATGTACCAGGGGATAAAGTTAATGTCAGCTCTGCATTTGTTTGATGGCATGGTCATATCAGAATCAATGATTTCAAATCCAAGTTTATCCCCAAGATCAACTGTTTTTTTTATGTCTTTATTCATCTGAAACAATGCATCGGGAATGGTGGAGAAATTCATTGTCCTATATAATATTCCATTATCAGTTCTTAGTTCTCGTCTCTGGATCTATATTTTTTCTCTACTGTGGTGCTGACTGATGTTTCTGATGCACGTTGAAAAATAAATGGTCCCAAACGCACTGTAGTGGTAATTAAATTCCATCTTTATGCCTATTGGTAGAAACCTAAAAAAAGAAAATTAAAAGTATGTCTTATCTGGAAATTTATGTATATCAACATGAATAATTTTGCAGCTTTACTGTCTTCTAGAACGGTTTAGAAAAAAGCTAAGGATGAAACCAATCCGTTCTCTTGATTGAAAATCACTCTTTCCAATCCGAATTCTACCTGAAACCAATCCGTCGTCAGACAGTTACCATTCCGGGGCCAGCCAAATGGGTCGAGGGTCATGAAAGTCGATTTTTTGACAAGTTTTGATTAATCCACGTAAATTAGGATACAATTTAGTATAAGCAACGTTTCCTTGATGATATGTACCAACTAATGGGACTCATTTGTCAAATATGGCTAAATACAGACATCATTTTCTGGGTGATTGATCGCTAAGCATAATATCTTTCCGTGAGCAACCCTTTCAAAACAAATTTTTCACAAACAGGTACATGTATGCCAAAACTAAAACAATAGCTAGTTAGACAAAACGTTCGGACATCTAATTTTGTAAGATAAACATAATCAACATACCTCATTCACTTTATATGCAACTGTTTTCGTGGCGTGTACACATCCGTGTGACCTATATTGCCATTTTGAAACTCTGACTTATCATTTCCTCACCGGGATCTGCATGACCAATCAGGGCCTATACGTGTTCGTTCGACAACAGTGGAGAAACATGCTTGAGAAAACGTTGTGGCAAATGAAGAAATTGCTTGTAACAAGCAATTTCTTCATTTCCCACAGAGTTTTCTACACAAAAAGACCAAAAAAAAAATTACATTCACTTGAAATTGTCGTCTGCAACATCTTTGAATTTGGACGAGTATAAAATTTTGTCGTGTGGTAACGGGTTAATCCAATACAGCAATTTTATGCATTAACTATAATCGAATCAATTTGCATTTGTGATTTGACTTAAGTCTTGCTGGAAAATTTTATTCGAAAAGCTTCTTTATGTCTATAAACGATAGGCCCCTAGACTGCTTTCCCTCGAATTTGAGACTTTAACAATTCTGCGCAGGCATCCACTCTATAATGCTTACTTCCCATATCATAGTGTAGAGCAATAATAACTATCTTTTCATTTTCGCTTTCGTTGCATGCAGAGGCAAGCAGGTATTTCATCTCAAAACTCTGTCGTATTGTAATGGATTGATATAATTTTGGTATTGCAAATTCTTCCAACCACGCTAGCTTGAACTTTTTACCAAGAAAGGGGAGAGACAACATGCTGTAAAGTTTTTTGATATTAGCCAATGCATTCCAAACATCAACGCTTCGTGCATCTTTAGGCGTCACCCATGACAACGGAAATTAACGGTGGTATACCCTCGCCAATTTCCACAACGGAAATTGATCAGGGATACCCTCGTCATTTTCCGTTGCCATGGATGATGTCCGAAGTTGCAGTGTTTGGTAGATAATGAAGGCCGGAATGCCTTAAAGTCTTTCCAAGAATATAGAATTCTAGACTGTTCCAAGCTGCTGTAGATAATATAATGGATGTTGACAAAGATTAAATATGTCGCTGCTTTTCAACGAAAACATCGTAACTGCAGCTTGTTATACGTTTTTCGTTGAAAAGCGACGCTATGTACAAAATAACATGAATAATGGGACAAAACGAGAAAATGTCGGTTAAAAGCATTTCCTTATTTTTGCCTCTATAAATTCCGGAGTAATTGTTATGGTCGTCAAAACTGCTAGTAGTTACGAGGGACGGTCGGAAAGTAGTTGGACTTTTCGTGCTCCTGTCTCTTCATTTGCAATTGTATAAACACATTATATATTGTTGGAATCTACATCCATTTGCCAATAATGTGGTCTGTTTATTTTCAAAGATAGTTGTGTATATGTTGTATACCGTTTTGAAACCCGAGCAGTTTTAAAACTGCATATACGTAACTTTATTCATTCTCGAAACTGCACGTGCAGTTTCGAAACTGCTCATGCAGTCTTAAAACTGCATATGCATGAGTTCTGTATGTCATGCAGAACTCTTCAGACAGTTAATTTTCACTGAATTATTGTTATTTAAATCAAACAACGACCTGAAATGTTCGTTTACGTGTTAATTTCGATTTCTTATCGATTTTAACTCTAATTTGCCAAACTGCGTCAATCAGAAATAATAGCTGCACTTTTGAAATCGATTATCAAAACGGTAATTGTTCTGGTCTATTTTAACCCATTTCTCACGTACTTTGGTTTGAAAGATGGTTTGAGCAAACATCGTGGAAAATGAGAAATTATCAACGACGGACTCAATCGTCATTTTCCACGATGTTTTCTGTCTCCAAAAAAACATTTCTTTTTGTTTTGTTCACTTAAGATTGTCGAGCTCCAATTTGTTTTGGAGTTTTTTTTTTTCTCGTCTAAAATATTCCGTCTGTTGAAATTAAAGTAGAGCTAACGTTGTACAAGTCTCGGGACAGTCCACACACTCACTGAACTTCTGATATAGGCTATGGTAGCTAGCGGATCCAACTCGGTATACAAACTGTTGCTTGATTATTTTTCACGCAGAATTTCTGTTCAATTTGTGCCATCAACGAACGCCGTTTTTATAGGCGTTTTTGATTTCCTGGTAGTCTATTTCACAATTTGAACTTAATTTCTTCGTAAAATGAAACAATCGAGCTATAGAGGGAGTTCGTTTCAACCCCAACCAATCTGGACCCCCTTCCCCCAATCTGGATCCGCCACTGCCTTTATGTATGTTTGAACCACATTAAAAAAATCTAGGATCCGCTGCAGGGTAAGTAAATTGTTCTGGACTTTGAGTGAACAAAATTAAGGCATCTAATAATAAATGTTACTGCCCAGGGTCTCTAACGAACTCGCCCTTTCTAAGAAAAATTAGATTATAATGTCTATTTAGGAGTATGATTAAATCGAGTTAGCCTACTAGACGAGATGTCAGTAAGTCTATATATTTGGCTTTAAATGTGTACGTAATGCTAATGCATCAACATTTCTAACCCAGATCACTTATTTTGTATGTTTCTTTTAATTTACAGCTTTTTAATCGGTGTTTTTATATTCAATGCGACTTGTCATGGGTTTTCGTGGTTTAGGTTACCCACCTTCCCAAACAGCAACAGTTTAGGTCCAATTTGAAAGCTCATTCAGATTTAAATTAATACAGGCCCGTAGGAACAGGGGGGCTAGGGGGGGCTTAGCCCCCCCCCCCCCAAGTTGGCCATAAATGCCGAATATTCAGGACAAGTGCTTTAGCCCCCCCCCATTATGAAATTGCTTCCTACGGGCCTGTAATAACATAGTATGCTGCATCAACTCCTGTCTTAACTCATTTTGGAAAATTTAATCGACAAAACACTGATTTGGGGAAAAATTAAGTAATGTAATGAACTGGTATTTTTTATCATTTAGGAGAGCTACAAACATATAACGGGGCTTATTTAAGTCTAATATCCTTGTTTTCCAGTCACTAACTTCTTTACAAAGTTATTCCAGTATTAGATCTATATTTGGTGGGTTTTGAAGATCTTTTAAGCATTGGTTTGGGATTTTTTTCTAGATTGGGAAAAAAATTGGGCCTTTTGCATTGGGAATGGGGCCCATACAGGGCCCCTATGATATCTAGGCGAAAAATCCCTGTAATTCCGAGTGCTTTGAAACAACTCACGCAAAGTCTACTCAATACAAACACTTGTTTTTCGTGAGAACAACAGTACACTGCAGTACCGGATCCAGGATTTCTTTGAGGGGGGTTCGTTTTTACAATATTCCGTCCGCTTAAACGTGAAAGGTGTTTTATGTACCTTAGGATGTTTGTTAGAGGGACAACAAGGGTAACCAATACAAAATAACATTTTAGTCATTTTAACGCGAAGGAGTTAAGTTTTTTTTTAGCTAATTATCACTAAAGATTAAATGCAGGTTCATAATTCCGAACTTGGGATAAAATCTCAGTCAAAGCATTCATGGAAACGAGCTGGTTCCCCACCCCCAGAAAAGATTAAGCTGTTACCTTCGGTTGGTAGTCATGTTTGTTGTTTTTGGGGATTCACGAGGATTGATAGTTACTCATTTTATGTCAAATGGTAGAAATTGTCATTGCCAAGTACCAATCTGAAGTAGACTCTAATTGAAAAAAAAATCTAAGAATAAATGCTGAAGTAAACGCGTCTCAGATTAGCAAAAATAAATGTTCTCTACTCCACGATTACGCAAGCTCCCATACCACCGCATCTACAGTGGAGATTATCAACTATTACACATGAGAATAGTTGCTCTACCCTTCTTATAACCCAGACCTCGCCACATTGGTGTCTAGAACCGAAGAAAACGTTTGCTGAGAAGAAATTTAAGACCAGGGCGCCTTTGATACCGACTGTTAATCTGTACCTAATACAGTGGGTCTACGTCATGGTTAATAATGGGAATAATAAAGCTCCCACGAAGATTGCAAACATGCATAGACATAGATGGTCAATTTGTTCAAACAGTGTAGAAAGAATTTTGTAAATAAATTGAATGGTTTTAGAGAACGAGTCAAAAGTCCAACTACTTTCCGACCGTCCCTCGTATTGTTAAGGCAAGGATAAAATGTGGGCATATTCATGACTTCCAATTATAATTTGAATATTTAACTGAAATTGTCTGCGACGCACATTTATCGTATGCAGATTTTACTTGTTATATGCATAAAACCGGTATCTGACATCACCACGGTGTATAATCACGTGACTCAAAATTTCCGATAATCTTCAATATCTTTTTTAATACTTGACCAATTTGAATTCTGTTTGGAACAGAGAAGGAGGGAAAATGCCAGGAATAAGCTGGGCGTGTTGGTTTTTTTTTTTAAAAAATAACTGCTAAAAAGTTATTGAAGATCAACCAAAATTTTGGTTTATCTTCAATAACTTTTTTATCAGTTGATTTTTCAAAAATCAACCACGTCCATCTAGTGCGTGACGTCTGTCCACATTCTCTGCTTCAAACCTAATTCAAATCGGCCCAGTATTTACAAAATTATTGAAGATTTTCTGAAAATATTGTATCACGTGATTATCCACCGTGTTCACGTTTCTTCATGACATGCATCTATAGTCCGGTAACGATGTAATGACATGTGTTTACAAAGATTCAACTAAGTAAACAACACAGCTTTGGATTTTAATCTAGCCTACTGTAATTTTGCATGTGAAGGCTCCAATTTTGCAGGTGTTTCACACTCAAAATAAGAACCAACACATGCAATATTGTATGGAAATTGTGTTTCGGCCCACATCTTGTACTTGTGAGCATTTTTACACTTTCGCTGCCATAGGCGAGTTTTCTCGACTCCAGGGGTCACTGCCATAGGCGAGTTTTCTCGACAAATTTATGGGGGTGAAATATATGAATATTTTTTTACAATCTCCGAGCAGAGTTGTCGTTCGTTACTCTCACATACATCTCTGCAACGGGCTGACGCCATGTTTGACAAGAATCTTGTCAAACCGAGGAAAACGTGTATTATTACTGTTTAACTGTTTCATGTGTAACATAATGAAGTAGACAAAGAAATTGTGATTCCGGGTATATTTGAAAGGCATTATAACTGATGAATTTACCCATATACAATGGAACTATTTTCTCAAGCCTCCTTACCAATGTCAATGAATTTTGTGCTGAAAATAGACTCGATTTACTGTTTTGTTTTGATAAACCGTCGGTGTTGTTATAAAATCTCCTATCTACGGCTTGAATCAAGCCCTAGTTGCGAGATTTTATAACAACACTTACGAAATACTATTGTTTGTCCGAAATAACGTCACGGTTAGCTGGATAAAATCGTTCCCTATCACGATGAAATGTATAGAAGAATTACTGCGCGCTTGAATGAATGACATCAATTCAAAAAAATTAAATTATTGTCGTTCGAAAATGATATTAAATTTTAAGCAACGTGAAGTGTGATAGATTATATTTTGGACTTCGGAAAAGAAAAATTATTTGTTATTGCCATTTTGGTGTGATATAAAGTGACGTAATCTAGCAGATGATGACGCAACCCTCTGAGCCAACTACAGAGGTGAATGTAATGAATGAACCGTGTGCAAGAGAGTGACTTTTTTATAACACCGTTTTGCTATAATCAAAGTAATCAAAGTACTAGCGTTTGACAGACGAAACAGTGGAATTTGTGTCACAATCGTATTTTTAAGAGGCATTTTCCAAGCAAAAGACAGCAATATGGCTGTCAGTAGAACATGCACTTACTAAGTATGCATAGAAGCTGTAAATATCACCATGAATGACACCGAAATGCTGGATAAAGCTTCGGGATAGTTTGAAATTATGTTTAGTTGACAGTTTCAACAATCTGTTCCATTAAAACATATACTTTCAACGGAAATATCAAGTTGAGGTTTGTTCATCCACTTTTTCCTGTTGTCCTAAGATTCCAACAATTTTTTATTAAAATCAAAATGAATAAATATTGTCACTTCATAAATAACTTTGAAATTTCCATAACATAATGTAGATCCCAAATCTGTCTGTAAGTGCTGAAAATTTAAAAGAAATATATCAAATGAGTCAAAAGTGATGCCCGTTTGAGTATACAAGGTATCGATTCTTAGAAATTTCTTAGAATTAATTTGGCAGTGAGAGGACCGTCCGATATTGGTAATCTGGCAGCGAAAGGGCTAATGATAACAACTGCCACACAAACATGCTGTATGATAATCGAAAGTTTCTATTGATAAGAGAATAGGAGAATCCTTTCCTAAAAATGCTTGAGGAATAATGGATACCTATGAAGAATGTGTTTAATAATGTTACATGATTCCCAACCGTGAAGTTCATGTTACAAAACGCAAGGTATTTGAGCATAATAACATAGAATCCATTGAGTTAAAAGATGATAATACCGATTATCAGGATTTCCTTTTTTCTCAAGACTTTTCAAAGCCGTGTCTATTGAAATTTTGTAAAGCGGGCATAGTTTGAAAAGGAGTAATCGAGTCCGATAAGAAATAGCAGACAGCACCAAATCACGCACTAGATATTGAAAAACGATTGTTGTTTACAGAACCAATTTGTGAAAGTTTTCCAAGTAAAGGATCGATAAAAGAAATTCATAAGCTGCAGACATTTTAGCATCCAAATTATAGCACTTTATTACTTAATCAAGACGGCATACAAATCATTCGATACTTTGATAAGAGAAACTTGAAACATGAAATACATAAAAATATTACTTAAATTCTATTTCTGTAAATATAAGCTAAGTGCTTTCAGTAGAATTTCAAATTACAACCTGAATAGTGTACTGATGTTGATTTTGGTTAAACGTCAAGTCAAGCAGAAACCTCCATTTCCATGGATATTATTATCTGGTTCAGAATTAGATTATAAGAAAAGAAAGAAAGGAAGAAAAATGTATTGATGGGAAAAGTTTGATTTTAGGTGAAAAGTTGATCTAACAGCGAAAGATAAATCGGCCTAACGAACATTGACAGATTCAATAAAAGAGCGAACGAATAAGAAAATAAATCGGAAAAATGATACGATTTATTTTAGGTTTAACGCTGTTTTAACTACTATGGTCATATCGTGGTTATAGATGATTCACGCCCATTGGTGAGATACAAATGACTTTTGTCAAATGTCAGAATGGATACAGGCCGAGCCGGGGTTCGAACTCACGACCCCTGGATTAACAGCTCCGGCTTTACCGACTGAGCTATCGCGGCTGGGCGGCTTCATCTTTTGATGTTATTTAGGCCACCTCTCGCTCGACGTCGGAATCGTTCGGGCGCGGTAGAAAACATTCGGTGGTGGAATTTTCCACCGCGAAATGTTTACGACCGCGCTCGAATATGTTCTGATACGTAACGACGACGCTCGAAAAAAGCCGATGTTTTATTAATCTCAAAATTGCAACATTACGCGTACGTGTTTTGCTAGTTTTAAATGGGTAGTCTATTGCATGATAGAGAAGCGCGAAGCTATAGTTACGAAAATATGCAGCTGAATCCTTCTTATTCTTACCATTTAATATTTAGGGCCGCGGCCTTAGCGCAGTTGGTAGCGCATCTGGCCCTCATACGAGAGGTCCCAGGTTCGATACCCGGCCGCAGCTAATACCCTTGCTGACAAAATTGTCACCCACCAATGAGTTTGAAATCTTTAACCTAAGTGGGCGAGCAGCTGGAGGCTCGGTAAGGGTGTTGTGGTAGTACTGGTTTGAGAAACAACAGGAATCCATGGGTAGGTGCTCTAGCCGCTGCGATAAGACCCTGGTAGTTGAAAACGGCGTAAAACCCCAATAAACTCAAACAATTTAATATTTTGCGGTCTATAATTTCCAAAACCTTGAAATAAACGAAAACAATGCAAGTCGATGATTATGTTCAAGGAGGTATAGTCTATCGGTTATAACTGTAGACTTGTATACAAACACTAAAAAACAAATACATAGTTTAAACATTTACCAAACCATTTATCGTGAGCTTTACGAGCGAATGAATGTCCTAACTCGTTTATTCTCAAAAGAGGAAGTGTTTGTGTTGAGCCATTTATCAACAACAAGAAGTTAAGTGTTTGTATACAAGTCTACAGTTATAGACGACGAGTTATATTGCATTGTCAAAAAAGTCACAAGAGACTTCAAAACGAAATAAATCACACCGTTTTAGGGACATGCCCCCTACCCAGTGTATATTCTTGAGTCCACATCTGTAGGTCGGCTACGCGCCTGGCAGATGGGACTAAAAAAGTTATAGTTTGTAATAGATCTATGAAAGTTTTTACGGGAGTCCGAAAACATTACGCTGTGGAACTTTCCACCGCCGAATGTTTACGACCGCGCCCGAAAATGTTCGGATACGTAACGACGCCGCTCGAAAAAATTCGATCTTTTATGAATTTCAAAATGGCCACATTACGGGTATTCTGTCTTCAGTAATTTTCGACTACCTTGACGAAATTATGATAACAATAATATTGACATCCTGCAGATATAATAGATTCACTATCAAACGAGAATTTTTACAGTTGAATTGATTTATCAAAACAACTGAAATAATTCTCGTTTGATAGCGAATCTATTATAGTACAAAAATGACGAGGATAAACATTTTATTCTGGTCACTTTATAAACATTTTTAACATCTTGATCTTTTCTAAATACAAAAGATCTAGCACAAAATTAATTTTGTCAAAGATGGAAGAAACGTCAAGCCGAAACTTCTCAAACCTTGTATTTCATCAAAAACGAATTATGAATTGATTAAGATCATCAATACCATTTACTATAATTTATGTTTGGTCAAGTTTGAACATGTCGTAACGCAAGATTGAATATGATGTTGTTACGACATTATTGAACCTGAACGACGTTGTGTTTCGCATAGATGATCACCCTACATTCGTTTGATTTGATATTTTTCTTTATTGGATGTGACGGATTTCTGGTTTAGAGACCCGTCTAAACTGGACCACATCTACTCTTGATTCCCAACGGAAATAAAATCCCAGAAAATATGTCATTGTGACTCGTTGACCTAGAGCTGTGTCATAGGTAAATCGTAACATTGGTCAAAGTAAATCATAATCTAGCATTCAAATAGCACCCCCCCCCCTTTCAAAAACTAATAATAATACCAAAATCTGGGTCAAGGAAAAGGGATATTTCAGGATTGCGCCCAAGATGGCCGACGGAACATCATAACTACATTAATATTAGTGCTGCGTTGGTAAATCTAGTGTCTATCCATAGATTGTAGGGGACCAAGGGCTATCGAATGATCAAGTAAAGAGAAAAATGGTGTGTGTGGGCAAATGCCCATATTATGTACACGTTCGTATTTTGTATTCCTTTTTCATGACCTGCTATTCATTCGATTCGAAGATCGAAACAAAATCATAATTATTTCATCTTTATACACCAATAACGGAATTATTTACTACGAAGCATCAATGTATAATTTAATATTCCAAGCACAAACACATAAACTATCATTACAGTAGGAAATAAATCATGTGACATTACTTGCGAGAGTGTATTGAACATAACAGAAATAAAACGCACATATTTTATTTTCTCAATTGAATCATATTTGAAATTAATAAAATACCGAAAGTCTGCTAACGTTGTCCGGTTAAAAAAATAAACAAACAAAAAACAGCCATACACAATTCAACGTCCGTCCGTATCATGGTAAAATGTAATTGTGGCTTTTCTGACGTGCTCCGTCAGTGTAACCGAATATTGCGTATTTTATGACAAGTATCTGATTGAGAATAAACACTGTATCTTTATGAAAATCGGTTTGTGAATTCATAACTTTAGATCTACGAGGGATGTTCAAAAATTATCCGGACTGTGTCTATAGAATTTAAATGGGATATCAAATAACAACGACACCTAACTCACCATGTGTTAGATTTATTATGAATTTCGATAAAAAATAATGTAAAATTAGTAATATTGCATGGAAAACATTTTTTTACTGTACACAGTCCGGATAGTTTTTGAACAGCCCTCGTACCTGTGCATCAAATTGGTTCTCTTGGTTACGGTCAGAAATCTTTGAATGTAATGTTGTTGCAAGCTTTCTATCGAAGTCCAGTCTTCCATAAATGCTAACTATAAATAAAAAGTGCTGGTAGGTTAAGTTAGATACAAAGTTGATTTATAAGCACTAATGAACTACGAAATTACATTGTACAGAAATGTTCTAGTCAGGATACAGATTGACAAATCCATACTATACACTGACCACATAAAGTAACGCAACACTCATTCAATAACAAATATCTGAAAACTTGTTAATAAATTTAAGGATATTTTTGTTTTGAAATCATATGTAACACTTCATCAAACAGTAAACAAAATATCATAAGCATGCTAAGACATTTGCAGACAGAAATTTCAATCCAAAGACGCCCGGTGTAAATTCAAAAGTCACAAACAATTACATTATTATAATCATCCCTTGTTTTCATAAAAAACTGACATGTTTGTCACATCGTCACCATTTTGATGTTAAAGAAACTTAGTTCACTCATCCTAAAGGATTGTTCGTTCGCAAAACATGTTTGTTGGAGGATTAAGACTACCACGAACGAACCTTTTCAGACAATCCCAAAAATGTTCGATAGCAGATGTGTTCTCGAATAAGGGCAGTAACCTTGTTTTGCTGTCATGTGAAAGCAACAGTGTGTGCATGGGTGCCATCATTTTGCAACATGCCATTGACTCTTCCTACAATATCAGGGACAACAGGGCGTAACACATTGTAAGCGTACTTACGAGTATCGCCTTTGGCATTTCATTTGTTTATCCCAGCCCGCCTGCCTGGGCGTTTGGGTGAATTCCATGACTTTAATGCAAACATCCGAAGCACAGACCTGCAACTCTTAAACTGAATCAGACCGTCTTTGGATGGATAAGTTGTCTTAACACTTTCCCAAACGACAAAATTTTGGATAGGTCCAATTTGAAAGCTGCTGCAGACGACAAAATAAATGTTGATAAATATTGTATTTGTGTAAAATAATGCACAGAAAATATTGAGACAAAAGGAGAAACTGCTGGTTATCAGCAGTTTCTTCTTTTGTGTCAATGTTTTCCCAAGCCTTTTCTGTTAGGGACGTCAAAACCAGTTCTTGTTTGGGAAAGGGTTAAATGGCGAAAATTATCCCAAAATTTAGTCAATAACAGATATAAAACGGTTTGCTTCTGGTAGAATTATTCATTTGCGTTGGCTTATCCATGTCTTCCAATGTTCATTTATGTGAAATCTGCTGCTATTAGGAATTTGTTCCAATGTTCAGAGCTCTTTGGCTAATACCCTACCGACTGGTTGTAACTGGCCCAGTCGATGATCTCGATCGATCCTGCACTTTGGCGTTTGCTATAAAATGGTACCACAACCTTGAAATTGAAGAAAATTTAGACGCCAAGCTTTTGAGTCCCTGTCAATCGAATTTTTCAGAACTCAAATTCAAGTGATATGTCGACGTCTGTTTTCCGGAAGTTATGACATGATGCTTAGTGCGCACAGTGACATTCTTTTGTGTTTTTACTGTGTAACTCACAACACACTATCAGTAAAACTATCTTTTAGGATTGTTTCTTAACTTGCAAGACGTTAGGACGTATTTAACATAAAATAATAAAGGGACGTAATACTGGCTTGTTAGTTGGAAATTGATATATTTCATTTAAAATTTCTATCATAATCCTTCCTTGCGAACTATAGAAAGTACCATTTTTGATCCTGGTTTGTTAAAAACGAAAATGTTGAAATTTAAAAATGTTGCGTTACTTTATGTGGTAAGTGTATGTGACCCGCCACGCTAAAAGGGACCTTATCCGAACTCCAAAAATCCATTTTTTACAAACTTATCAGACCCAGCACAGGTCAACTAGGTCCCGTATGCGAACAATGAACATATGGAAAGATAGGTATTAAAACTTTCCGGATTTAGAAAATTACATAAAAGTGAAAAGTGTCGGCCCTAGTCTGGCTGCGCGGACTGCGCAGACAGACAAGGGTCGATATTTTTCACACTTCCTACGAGGTCCCTTTAAGCGTGACGGGTCACATGTTATACCTGCTAGTATGTTTGACAGCCTAGCATATGTCCCGTTTAATAAATGTGCAATACTCGCCTGTAACTACTCTCCAAATGCCGAGGTCTATTGATTAAGCCATCAAATATGACCTCTGCAGTTTTCGGTACGCCAACAGCCTATTTGGTCGTCATAATCTAATTATAGCACATCACTTGAATTATCGAATCAAAATCATTCAGTTTTATCTTTCATGATCATTACGTATACATTACGTCGCTTCTATTTTTGGCTGAAGCCGGTAATTTGAAGCGTCAGCCAATGAGAGCTTGTATCAGCTTTTTAAATTGTTTTGCTGTGTATAGCCAACGATTGGATACTGAAATCTCGCAAAGGTCCCGAGATTAGACGTGAAATGACCCCGCGAGAACAGAGCTCATTCTATCGAAATGGAATGTAGAGATAATGTGCTCTGTTCGTAAGAGAGTAGCCTGTAACTAGCCTGGGTCCTGTCCTCAATGTACAATTTGGTCAGTATGACAACACATAAAAGAATAACATCCGTCACATAATTACGACACCCGTTTTTTATCGTATTGATATTGATATTTAGACCGGAGAAAGCTAAAGAGGGAATATGGTCAGAGTGGAATCCAGTCTAGTCGTTCCAATCTAGCCTGTAGCCAAATGCACCCTTTCTTTTGTGTGTCAGTGTAAGTGACCCGACTATTCAGCCATGAGACCGACGCTGATCCATATTTCATTTCTGTACCAATAACAAAATCATTTACTGTCATAAAGCTTTTTCTAAAGCATATATCTTGAAGAATCACATAAAATGTCATTCTCGATAGGCAATAAAACGTCTCTAGATATTGTTTACTGAAACAGCAGGATACAGATATAAAACATGAATATTCATTAGCTAGAATGGGGAATAGAGTATCTCGTGAAATTAAGCGTTTTCGGTAACTGAATCTGATTTTGACGTCCCTGATAATTATGGTTTGAGAAAATGTCTAGACAAAAGAAGAAAATGCTGATAAACAGCATTTCCTGCTTTTGACTCAACGACTATTTTTTAGTTTGTCTGCTATCATTAAATACTTGCAAATGAGAGTAACATAAACCTGGCCCCGATTTCTCGAAAAAACTTAAGTATACACTCATGAGAACATGCCCAACTTCAAAGAGATACTCTCCAACGTTGAAGGGTATTCGATTGAAGTTCACGTGGATATCGTGCGATTTGAGCACGGTGCTCAGATTTGAGCATGAGATCGTACTTAAGTTTTTTCGAGAAACCGGGGCCTGGTCAGACTGCGTATATGCTCAGCCTGGTATGAATGCATATTGACATTGAAAACTATAAGCTCCCCCTTTCAAGTCTGACAAAATCTTAAACATTTGTTCCCCAATATTATAAACCTTCCTACGCCTATGCGTAACCGTTGGGAAAGCATTGCGACAAAAGATGAACATGCTGATAATCAGCGTTTTCTCAGTTTGCCTCAATATTTTTTGTTCTAAATTGTTTACATTTTGTTTTCTACAGCGGCTTTAAAACTTGAACATTTCAAATTATTTGTTAGTTCGGGAAAGGTTAACCCATTGCCGAACGACAAAATTTTGGGGTAGTCCAATTTGAAAGAAGTTGCAGACGACATTTCAATGTGAAGAAATGTCAAAACTTTATAGCTTTTTAGGTAGAAAACATTGTGGATAATGAAGAAATTGCTTTTCACAAGCAATTTCTTCATTTTCCGCAATGTTTTCCAAAGCGATTATCTTGTAGGGAGTCAAAAAGAGTCATTGTGTGGTAATGGGTTAAAACTTGATAGTCTGCTACAAGAATGCATCATTAAGTCAACAACTTTTTTGTCATAGTGCTGCCATTTTCCATTTGCTTTCAGAAGTGTCTTTTTTGACAATAATTGTAAATATTCGAGTCTCCAGAGTGTCCCCTTTATAAAATAAAGTAGTCTAATGTACATTAGTCCCTTCAGACCTGAAGTGCCATTAACCCATTACCAAACGACAAAAAATTTGGGTGCTCCAATTCAAAAGCTGCTGCAGACGACAAAATGAATGCTAATTAAGGTTGTATTTGTGTATCATACAGCTTAGAAAATATTGAGGCAAAAGGAGAAACTGCTGGTTATCAGCAGTTTCTTCTTTTGTCTCAATGTTTTCCCAAACCATTTCTTTCTGGGACGTCAAAACCAGGTCATGTTTGGGAAAGGGTTAAAACAGCCATGAGCGGAGATTTGGAAAGGGGTGTTGATCGAATTTGAGACCAACATAGATCCAGATCAGCCTGCGCCTATGCGCAGTCTGATCAGGACCTATGTTGTTCTCTATCAGCTTATATAATACATATAGCAGCCAGAAGACGACAATATGGATACTGATCGGCCTTGAATCAGACACATGATGATCTTAAAACACGGTAGTCTAAAATCATGATTCATGGGCCCATTTTCCAGACCCCGGCCCAAATATATTTAAGGTCAAAGCTTTCAACACCTTTTGGTAGTCCAGGTATAAAGTTGTTTCTCACTTTTTTGGTTGCCAATTATGTTTTAGGTCTATTTGTCTTTTACGACGTCAAACATGTTGGCAAAAAAATCATAAATCAGAAAAAGACCGATTTCTATGTGTTATCCCTTTCCTAAATGACAGTTCCCCAAAAGACGTTTTCCATCCGTTATTAGAGACAAAACACTTTGATCAACTACGGTCGTTTTAGGCCTAAGATCCGGATACCCTCGTCAATTTCCGGTCGTCATCCGTTGAAGTTGATCAGGGATACAATTTCTGTTGCACGGATGACATCCGAAGTAGCACCAAGTGTTTGGTATCTAATGATGGATGGAATCAAGCAATTTGTAAAGTTTCAGTCAAATAAAGTTGTCGCCTACAGGATCTTGAATTTGGACCAGTCTAAAATTTTGTCGTTTGGTATTCTGTTGGTCCATTATTCAAATATGTAATTGCATCACTACAAAGCAGACGTAATTTCCAACAAGGACCCGTTTATCTTCGTCTCTTAGCTCTATCTCAAACTATCCCTGATTTTTAGGTTCCCTCTAGACAGCGGTTTTGAAAAGATTAAATTTTATCAAATTTTAAGCTGCAATTACGAGTTTTCGTTGAATTTATATGTTATGGTTACAAAATATGAAAGCACCATCAAGAAATAGACATAATCTTTAAGAATTGTCGTTTTCAAAAGCAGCGTTCATGAGATTGAAAGAAACCCTGCTTATTCTTCTGATATTGAACAAAAGTAGGAAATGACGTTCCGGTAATTGGAATTCAATGAAATCTTCAACCTTTTGAAACGGAAAACGCGGGGGTTGGCTGGGTACTGGACAAAAGTTCAATTGAGCCACTGGCAATAAAACTGCCCATCTGCACGTTTTTAAATTACTGATACGAAATATTTTCCTTTGGTTTCAATAATTTGTTTACAGATAACAACCAGGTCAACGAGATGTATCGAGCCATTTCATCGGATGTGATGAGATCTAATCGCGTCCAATGAGAACGCGTATCACAGTACCAAGAAAATCGGACTAAATCCACAAACGGTATAGTATTATATAGACACTGCGGTAAGTCCTAGATTTCATCCTTGGTTTGGAAAGATGCTATGCACGTGACTTAATGTAGAATAATTGTGGCAATCCTCCTCACGTTTCGACCTTTGTTGTACGAATTTTGAGACCTTACTGTTATAGACGCAGTAGCTGTCAGGTGGTATTTGTTAATGACACTGTATGATAAGAAAAGTGTTGGCGTCGATTCTCGTGGTGTTGTTGTACAAATCAAACTACGATATATTGTCGCTTTTCATTGAAAACCTCGTAACTGCAGCTTTGTAAGCTGCAGTTTCGAGGTTTTCGATTAAAAGCAGCGATATGATGATTATCTTCAGACGAAAATGTGTCCGGGTTTCGATTAGGGTATTACTTCTATCATTATATAGACCTTAAACACTTCATGCAAGTTCGGGCCTCATCCGTGGCAACGGAAATTGAGGAGGCCACCCCTCGTCAGTTTCCGTTGCTACAGATGACGCCCGAAGAATCACGATGTGTTTGGTACATAACGGTGGACGGAATACCTTAAAACCATAGATCTTGTACATGCATGTACAAGTGCCGTTGGAATCAAGTATAAAATTATGGGGAAAAACATTTTTGGAACAATGATAGCATGAAAAGACCATTCTTTAACTGTTTTTATTAGTTAGATCTAGATACTTTACAATTGATCCCACGTTATATTTATATAAACTGATTAATACAATTGACAGTTCGTCGTGGTCAAAAAGCAAACACGACAAAATAAAAGTTGTGAAGTGTATGATAGAAATGGTGTGTGATAGAAAAGACAATGTTGGTTTGCGTCGAATTCCGGTTTATTACATAAAGGTCTGAAACGAAATTAAGAAAGTTTTTTATTCAGCGAGGCATTAAATGTCTAGACTAGAAATGTGACGAGGCTATTATGATGCCAAAACAAGATGTTCTTCTGGATAATACACGTAATTTATGCGTCTGTCGAATGTGGCGGGATTAGCTATTCTGTATATTTACTTTTGTAACTTGAACAGAGTACACTTTCCTCTTTGGCATGAACGAGGCTGATCTAGCTCGGAGACGCTCCACAACGGGAAATGCTTTCGGTCGTAGTAAACAAACATAGTTCAGTCACAAATGGATTCGAACATTTTGTTGCATAGATTTTGTGTCTATAGAAACGACAGATGCATGAAATGTGGTTCTGCATACTGGCAGTCCATCAGTGTACTGCTAGGTTGTGTTTTAATGAATTTCTCAGGTACTAGTTTCTTGCGCGGTCGTGACCTTTCATGGTGGTGTCACATGCATATCCCGAAAGAAACAGCAAATTGCAAGGGTGGCTGTATTCACGGGAGCGTGATTGAGACTGATGGTGCTATGGATACCACTTTTATAGTAGTAAATTAAAGACCAAAGGATGATCTATCAGGCAGACTACTAAAAATGTGCCACAAAGACTTCCGAGAGAAGCTAGAGGCTGCCAAATTGACACATTTTACTATATATCTAGTAGGTCCGTTTCGTTGAGGAGTGACACCATTTGAACAAATTAAACTTGCCTAGACACAAATGCTCGTTATCACCTTTCAATGTTGTTTATCCTAATCGAATTTTGATGTCTTTTAGTCTGCATTTTGATGAATTTGTGACACCTCTAATTTTGACAACTACATTAACCGTTCCGTATCTTTGTCAGAAGAAAAGATTCAGACGACAAAACTTGTGTTAGGATAGTGGCGACGGGGCATCTTATAAGAGTATGGAAAGCAACCAGGAAAATGTGAAAATGCTGGGAATCATGATTTCCGTCTGTTCTCTTTGTGTTTTCTTAGCATTATTTAGACTGGAACAGACGTGAAAAGATTACATTGTTTGGGTTAAGATATACATATACGACCGTCGTGAACGAGGTCAAGGAAACGATGTTAGGGAAAGGGTTGCTGAATTTGAATGCAAGGAAATTCAAGAGCTATGTTTGTAACGGGTATAAGTGACAATAAAGATCTATACTGTTTTAACCTTTTCCCAAACGACAAAATTTTATGGTGGTTGAATTCAAAGCTGCAGCAAATGACAAAATTAATGTTAATAAAGATTGGAATTGTGTGTCATTTATTCAAGAAAATATTGAGGCAAAAGGAGAAACTGCTGGTTATCAGCAGTTTCTTCTTTTGTCTCAATGTTTTCACAAGCTTACTCTATTAGGGACGTCAAAACCAGATCTTATTTGGGAAAGGGTTAAGGTGTTCAAACATTTTTAAGATATCAAACATTTCGTGCAACTTCGCCGTCATCCTTGACGACGGCAATTGACGAGATTATCCCGATTTCAGAGTCCCCGTAGTCATCGATAACGGTGATGATGCAGGCGTAATTGTACGAAGTGTTTCGTATCCAATGATTGGTAGAAAACGTTAAAATTGTTCAGATAAGAAATAGCATGCCACGACGATATACGCGCTGGATATTGAAATTCGATGAAATCTCTAGCACTTTCTATGTTTACAAGGATCGATAAAAGCAATTTGGAAACTGCAGACATATTAGCATTCAACCCATAACAGTTTATTACTTAATAATAAATACGGTAGGCCCATACAAAACATTCGATGTCTATGAAATGGCGGGTGAAATGAAAACTCCTAGATAGATAGAAATTCTGAGAAACTTATACTTTATCACAGTTTTTCCGACTATAAGACCAACTCGATTAAACAATGTTTTTTTTTTAAATGTCGTATATTCTGTGCAAAAAATTGACAAAAAGGAAAACTATTTCTTGAGCCCTTTTTCATATAGGTGACGTAAAAAAGTTCTTTGTTGTTGTTGTTGTTGTTGTTGTTGTTGTTGTTGTTGTTGTTGTTTAAACTTAAGCGAACAGCGATATACTAATAGATAGACTGGCAAAAAGATGGAAGGATAAGGCTATACTATAAAAAGATATTTCGCACATATCGAAAACCTCGTATCTGCAGCTTAAAACAAGCTGCAGATACGAGGTTTTCGATGAAAATCGACGATATTTTTCCCTCCTCGTTGCTTCTGTCTTGTAATGATGGTATATATGATTTTCATCAAAGTAGTAAAATTTATTATTGCATACTATGTATTACGCCAGATTAATATTCGTTTAAATTTCTTATTTCGGATTATTATGTCAATATGTGATACATTTATGAGGTAATTTCAACAAGCTTGAAAATATAATGAATCCTTCAATACATTACAATCTTAGTACTGAATATAAATACTAAAGCAGTGTCATTACAAATAGAACCATTTCATGTATATCATATTCTGGCTTATATCACGCGTAGTTATAAAGAAACGAACGAAGTTAACCCTTTCCCAAACAAGACCTGGTTTTGACGTCCCTCATGGAAAAGGCTTGGGAAAACATTGAAACAAAAGAAGAAACTGCTGAAAACCAGCAGTTTCTCCTTTTGTCTCAATATTTTCTATGTCATATTTTACACAAATTCTATCTTTAATACCTTACATTTTGTCATTTGTGGCACTTTTTGAAGTGCATCACCCTAAAATTTTGCCGTTTGGGAAAGGGTTAAACTGTAACTTATATATACGCGTATATTGCATGCACCTTTTTACTGGTCATGTGACGCATGTCAGGATTTCCGTTCATCCTGTCTTAAACAATGTTAGAACATTTGAAAATGTTGTTCCCGTTTAATCACCGGTGGCCATATTTTTTACCGACGACATTCGTTGTACCGAAACGACAAACACGTGAAAACTTATTGAAATATTCATATTCGAATCTAGACGTATATTTCTCATTTGTTTCTACACCCAAAATGGCAATATAAATATTATCAACAGAGTTATAGTTTTTGTACATTGCCATTCTCTTTAATGGTAGCTATCAACTTATGAAGATGTTATTAGCTCACAAATTTTAAGTTATACTTCGGACAAAAGTCAAGTAGTAAATTCAACAAGAAAACTAGCTTTTCCATGACGAGGCATACTTTTCAAAAAGTGAATAAAGGTCCTAGTGCACTATCATAAGGAATTCATATGTGAAGTTTCATCAACTTTGGTTGAGCGGTTTAGGAGAAAACGCTGATAACGGTCGGAAGGCCAAATGAAGCGGTGGCTATGTCCTCACCCTTTGGGGAGCATAAAAATAAACAATTGTGATTCTTGTGTTCATTTATAAGCTCATCATACACATTTTAAAATGACAAAAATCAATGTTATAATGACGTCCCGCTGTTGTACCACAACTTCTGACGTCGCGTCTTACAAATACTGGGTACAACTGCTTCAACTTTTCGTCGCTTTTCTGCAAAAACCTCGTATCTGCAGCTTGTTTTAAGCTGCAGATACGAGGTTTTCGCAGAAAAGCAACGTTTTGGGATAAAGCTTAAATTTTGTGTTTTAGGAAAATATTAATCACCCATGAGATTTATCGAAATTCATATTTTCACCAAATATAGACTGATTTATCGGCAAGGAGACTCATGTGATTTGACCCAGATAATTAATTATATAATCTTAATTCCCACTAGAAGGGTCATAAACACTCATATGACTTCATTGTACAAAATCGCGACATTCCACTGGAAAACTTGCTTTGCGATCTTTCACTCTTGATTGAAGGCAGGCCTTTAACGTTGTTTGTTCGACAGGCTTTCTTGTTATTTAGCACGAGTAGCTGTCGGTAAAAGCAAAAGATATATGAGCCATATTACACAGTGTATAACCACGTGATACAACATTTTCAGAAAATCTTCGATAACTTAGTTAATATGGGACCGATTTCAATTCGGTTTAAAGCAGAGAAGGTGGATAGACATCACGCATTAGATGGACGTGTTGGATTTTTGAAAAACCAACTGATAAAAAAGTTATTGAAGATAAACCAAAATTTTGGTTTATCACCAATAACTTTTTTATCAGTTGATTTTTAAAAATCCAACACGTCCAGCGTATTCCTTGCATTACCCAACTTCTCTGTTTCAAATCGAATTCAAATTGGTCAAGTATTAAAAAAGATATTGAAGATTATCGGAAATTCTGAGTCACGTGATTATACACCGTGATATTATATCTTTTCGAAAAATAACTTAGCCTATTCAAAACGTATTGTTTAATGAAGAAGAAAAAGACCAGATGCACCATATCGATAATGAGACGCGGGATAATATCCAACTCAAATCCGTCATTTGCCATTTATCATTTGTCATTTGTTTCCTAAAACAACAATTTTTAATAAGTATTTATGACGTTTTTGGCATCCCAAGAGAGCTTGTCTTATAAAAAAGAGAAATGTACATTAGTACTTTCGAAACCAGGGTGTCATTTGAAAACATAAATACATAATGTCAAAAGCTTTTAACGCATTTGTCGCCCAAGCGTAAAAGTATTGTCACACTTCTGGTTTTAGAATATGATTTGCAAGTTCAGCTTTATTTATTGGTCTTTTGCGATGTAACACTTGCATATGCAATAAATGATATAGTCGCTTTTCAACGAAAACCTCGTAACTGCAGCTTGTTTTAAGCTGCAGTTACGTGGTTTTCGTTGAAAAGCATCGGTATTTTGTTAAGCAAGCAATGTCTCCCGTTTGCCCCTCCGTGATGTTAACTTTTAAAAGTATGGCAACCATAGCCGCCATAAGTAATCTCAATGTGGATAATTACACAGGCGACAATCACGTGACTTTGTTATGATATATTTTCCTCACTTATGTAAACAAAAACACTCGGTAAGAACATATTTTCTCAAATTTTAAATCAAATACTTAACTTTCAGTATTGAGATACGTACCATTCGACGCGTCGTAATCTCCGGTTTAGTTTGATACCAAGATCTTCCCTCAAATCCCTGTCAAAACTGAGACCATTCGTGCAAAGTGCAAACATTTCTTAAGAAAATATATCACGGCATTCAAAACTACTTTGCACGAATGTTCTCAGCTTTGACAGGGATTTGAGGGAAGATCTTGGTATCAAAATAAACCGGAGAGTACGGCGTATCGAATGGCATGCCTCTCCATATTGAGTGTTAAGTATTTGATTCAAAAATTGAGAAAAATATGTTCTTACCGAGTGTTTTTGTTTACATAAGTGAGGAAAATATATCATAACAAAGTCACGTGATTGCCGCCTGTGAATTACACTGGTGGTGAACTCTGCCAAAGCGTGGGACGTTTTTTAGCGATCATTGTATTCCGTCTGTGTTGTTATAAAATATCGTAACTACGGCTTCGATAAAGCCGTAGTTACGAGATTTTATAACAACACCGACGGTTTGTCAATACATATCGGTTAACCCGGTCTTTTTTTAGAACAAATTCATTGTTATTAGAAAAACTATCCAATCAGATCTTTACACTCACATTTAAACGCAAAATATCTGTACATTGTTCTTCTTTATACGTTCCTATGAACGTATTTATTTTATATCGATTGGGAAGCAAGTAATTTCAACTTATTTCAATCCCTCTCTATTCAGCGATTCTCGATTGTTGTAGCGAAAAACGTCCATCGCTTTGACCGAGTTCACCACCAGTGAATTAGTCTTATTGCACAATAGGTCGTTTAGATCATATAATACCGGTTTTACCATGAACTTTATCTGTAAATCCATTATTCAAATTCGTAATTGCAAAGTAGGCCTATTTTCCTGCAAAAATCATTTCATATGAACTTTTTTTTTATAAAACTGTTTTGCTTTGGATTTCAAGATGCCAATGCAAAATACTTAGAGAGAAATAAAATCAATGTTAACATTTTGACATTCTGTTTTACCCCCGGATGTTTACTATTTTTGATACGCTTTGATTTTTCGTTGTCCAAACATTTCGGTATTCGTCTTCAACTGTTTTCAATTTTTACTGATTTCACCCTGTTTCACTAAATTGATATACCACTTAGTGCTGGAGACCAAAAAGTTACAGGGGCGGAGGTGGTGCAGTGGTCAGGCCCGCAGGAACAGGGGGTTAGGGGACTTAGCCTCCCCCAAGTTGGCCAAAAAGTGCCGAATTTTCATTATTTTACACTAAAAATTGAGGGAAAATCCAGTTTACCCGCCCCCCAATATTCAGACACAGGGGCTTCAGCCACCCAAATATGAAATTGCTTCTTATGGGCATGGTGGTAACGCGATGGACTTGAAACACAGGACTCTTAACCGAGGTCTCGTCTCCATATGACCTTAGAAGTTGAGTGGGACGCAAAGCTCCATTCAATCAATCCCATCTAAAAGCTTCCTCGTGAGCGCGTACTGACATGTCCGTTAATAATTTTAAATGTAAGTCCATATCTTTCAACAAAACACTTCGTGCATCCTCGGGCTTCATCCGAGGCAACTGAATATATCGAGTGATACCGTCGTCAATTTCCGGACGTTATTCATGGCAACGGAAATTAATGGGGGATATCATCGTCAATTTCCGTTACTACGGATGACGCCCGAAAATGCACGGAGCGTTTGGTAACTAATGATGGATGGTAGGCCTATGTCTTAAATATCTCATAATGACGCTGTAACAAGTCCAGCGCGACAAGGACACGACGAGGACATCATAGTTACACGGAAACTGCATTTGTTTTGCGACCAAATTTATACACAGACTAAGTTCGAAACTTTTTACACTTCCTAGAATTTCCGTTTAACCCTTTCCCAAACAAGACCTGGTTTTGACGTCCCTAATAGAAAAGGCTTGGGAAAACATTGAAACAAAAGAAGAAACTGCTGATAACCAGCAGTTTCTCCTTTTGTCTCAATATTTTCTGTACCATATTTTACACAAATCCTATCTTTATTAACATCCATTTCGTCATTTGTGACAGCTTTTGAAGTGGATCACCCTAAAATTTTGTCGTTTTGGGAAAGGGTTAAGCGTGACTGCTCACAAATTAAAAAGAGGGGGAGCTTATCCAAGCTTGCTACGTTTATTATTGTATATCAAGTGTCTCATAAAGACAAGTCTTTATAATTACTGACTGGGAAAAAAACCTGACCATCAAAAATTTCTAGAATGTACTTGGTCTGTACGTGTTGCAATATTTATATGAGTTAAAGTGGGACGAGCTAGGCTGTCGAAAATGCAAATGGCACAATAATTACAAACCAGAAATAACGTATGAAATTACCAACCTGAAGGAGTAGATCACTTATGTCCATTGTTAGCACTCCACGAGCTTTATTAAGTATTAAAATCCAAGTCAATTAATAACATGCTGGTCGTCCTTGTTTTTGTTTTGTAACGGCTACATATGCCCAACCTTCAAAATCAATTACGTCAGAGATACGTCATCTGTGCTCAGCGAGATTCAACACACTGTACAACCGGCTGCGTAGAAAGTCAGCGAAGACAGATTCGGCATCTGACGTCATGTGGATGGTAGGTCAAATGAATTAAATTATAAATTAACGAAAGGATCTTTGGTATTCTACAGTTGATAAATACGCGTATAGATGTTTGTTTGTACAAAATAAACATTTCCACGTATCCCTCGCAAATAAGGTCACAGTCATCGACACAGCCGGTTGTACGATGTGTTAATATCGCGGAGGTGTGTCTCGTTGACCTTGACCTTGTCTTGTTTTGAAGTAAAAATAGAATGTGTAAACACGCTTGTAAAGGATTGATCTATAGCAAAGGAAAGATGTTTTTCGCCGAGATTGAGGTTTTTATGCATTGCTAATTGTTTTTCCATGCACAAATATGAGTTCCCGAACAGTTCGGAAGCATAAAAATATAGAATGAGCCCCTATAATGTATTGGTCGTTATGGATAGAATCCAGTATGACAGGGGTATAAAGTCTATTGGAAAAGCCAGACGTAGGTAATCTGTTGGAATTATCTTCACGCTTAAATACCGGCCAGATTATATACTTACAGAAGTGATGCTATGTTTTATTCTAGCGGGCGTGAAACAATTACACTGGATATATTGCGTGATATATATTATAGGCGCATCTAAAACTTTTGCCAAAGTCTATAATTCATAGTGCGTTTACTTTAGTTTTAGCGCTATACGCGAGACATTTATAAGCATATTATATGTAACTGTATCGTACCAGCCTCAATTAGAAACTAAGAAATAAGGTATAGCTAACTATGAATGACCTGGCAGATAATCTTTAACTTGTAGCTAGGGATGCTCTGCCAGGTCATTTATCGAGAGTTATATCGCTTAGGAAAACACCGAGGTCATGGGTAGGCCTAACGTGATATAAACTGCTATATGGGACAAAACTCCATCGTGTCATTTTAGACTAATGCATGAACTATACATTTTTATGTGTCTAGATCTTGAAAAGATCCCTTATTGCATTTGCGACCAACATGGATCCAGATCAGCATACGCTTACATGTAGCGTGTTAGGGACCCATGCTGTTCTCTAATAGCCTACCTTCCTACATCTTCGCTAGCCAAGGTTGAACCCACCTACGTTTGTATTCACCCTTGGCGGATTTAGTCAGATTTTCTTGAAATCGCGAAGCGCCGCCTAGCGGTTGTTCTGCTGGTTGTTTACGTCCATTATTGATGACGTCATTAACGCGCGTTGTCTTTCGCGTCATACGTCATGCGGATTATGTAAAAGTTAGCTGCTTTTTTGGTCGAATTGTCGAAAGTATAATAATTCGTCGATTAAGGTAGAAGACCCCTAATGAAAAACACCACTTTCTAGTCATACGAAATGCATCAAATAACACACTTTTGTAAATACACTTCACATAAGTTGATTCATCGTGCCAGATTTCAAGATTATGCTTCAAGAAGAAAATAATTTACAGATATCATTTTACTCTATATTCATATGCAAGGGAGGTAATTTTGAACATTTTTGTCAAATATTTTTATGGGTATGCATGAATTCAAAATTCTAAACCGTACAAACTGCGTATGTTTATATTTGGAATGGAAATATAATACAGTTTAGAAATTACTGGCATTTTTCAAATTTCGCCCCTGGCTCTTTGGTGCTAATTATGGGTATTCTACCTTAAAGTTAGGGAATTCCTGTCTATTGCAGTGAAATTCTTAGGAAAAATCGCCCATCTTCGCGTTTTTGAGTTGCAAATGCAATGCTTTTTCCCGCCCGTTGTCATGATTTGGTTACTCATAACAAATGTTTCAGTCGACAATCTGATTGGTTCCAGCGAGACCTCGCTGGAACCAATGAAAACGCTTTCCAGGAGACCAAGAAAATCGGACTAAATACGCCAAGGGTGAATACAGAAACGACGTTACGTCGTAGATGTCACCCTTGGCTTGCGAAGATGACCTTCCTATTGACATATAGCTGTTTTCTCATAAAGGATATCGATCCTGACTAAACTGCACTCATGTTCAAACTAATCTGGAGCCGTATTCACTAACATGTCTAAACTAACCCCACGTCAACCCCAAACACAATAAAAAAATATCTTTTTATCGTGTTCCTAAAATGAAAACGCCAGGGGAGACCGGGGCATCATGAACCACTTTTTGATAAATTTCAGATAGGGCTTTCTTAGTTTTACGCAGAGTGCTCTGATCAATGCCACATTAAAGATCAACATCTCTCGCATGTTTCTAAACCTTTGGCAGATATTTTCGACATCCATAATCCACAGAAGTTCATTTTAAACAGAGCTGGTGAAATGGTTCATTTAACCCCTTTGACGGGGTAGGTTGAACCAGTACATGGGGTAAGTTGAGCCAATTGGCATGTTTGCGATAATTATTCAAAGATAAAAGAGATATAAACACCAGATTTCATTCATAATAATGAAAATGAGTGTTACCTGCAATAATATTATAATATTTCATTCAAAGAATAAACATTTATTTCAGTTTTCAAGAGAATTCGATTAGACATACAACAGGCAATTTAATAGGCCCAGAATTATTTTGAGCGTTTTATCTGCACTTATTTTCATAGTGGTTCAACTTACCCCGGTACACACCATGGTCATATACTTGTCATTTGTGAAGAACCCATCATACGAAAGCAATAACGGAATTCAATTTTACATTCTGAAGATATCATATATTTGTAAAATGTAAAGAATACTGCTGTGATTTGCTGTACATTGTAGTACGAAGACGGAATGCATAAATTGTGAAAAACAATTTTAAGGTCGAAATTTCGTTTTTGGGGCATAAAATCCATCTAACAAAACAGAATCTCTCGAAATTTTCACCGATGAATACTATAAACATTCCCGCTTCAAATACTTACACCGAAGACGTGAAATTGAAAAGCATGCCAGAGAAATTTGGGGTGGTTCGTTTAACCCCGTGGCTCAATTAACCCCGGTCTCCCCTACATAACGAGCATTAAATTGTACTCAAAATCACTCTAATTCCTTTTCGCGTAAGATATGCTCAGCTTCAAAATAGGACCAGTAGGAATAGCAATCGAATTGTGTGATAAAAATAGACTAGGTTTAACATTATGTATTGATAAAACGACGATGTTGTTAAAAAATCTCGTAACTACGGCTTGAACGAAGCCGTAGTTACGATATTTTATAACAACACCTATGCAATATAATTGTGTTTGTTCGATATCACATCACTGTTAACTGAATGAAATCGTTTCCTATTGACTGTTCAGAAAAGGGATGTGAATTCATAGAGTGTTGATGTGATAAGTGGATTTTTGACTATTTAACAACAGTTTATGGACGAATCATGGAGTTCAACGTAACACAGAACTGTTCTCTCCTTTCCAACAATGAAACATGCACCAATTACAGCGCCGTCAATAATGTGACTAAACAAACGTATATTAATGTTATGGAGCCGAGAGAGGGTGTTCGGGTAAGGATTTATTTTATTATAATGTTTTATTTTTCAGTTTTTGACATGAAATGCCCTTTAATCGCGTTTTGGAGAGTGGACAGTTTGCTGTTTTTCATAGAAAACCTCGTAATTTCAGCGTAAAACAAGCTGCAATTACGAGCTTTTCAATGAAAAGCGATGTTTTGAAGACATTAAGGTGAAGGACCTTTTGAAGGTGTATGGTCATTGACATGAGGATATGGTGTCACTCCTTAACGAAACGGGCCTATTAAATAGATAGTAAAATTGGTCAATTTGGCAGCTTCTAGCTCCTCTCAGAAGTCTTTGTGGCACATTTTACTTAGTCTGCCTGACAGACCATTTCTTTGTCTTTAATTTACTACCAAGAAAGTGGTATCAATAGCACCATCAGCTAAAATCACGCACCGCGAACACAGCCACCCTTGAAATTTGCCATCTATTTCGGGATCTGCATGTGACACACCCCCATGGAAGGTCACGACCGCGCAAGAAACTAGTTCCCAACAAATTCATTAAAACACATCCTAGCAGTACACTAATGGTCTGCCAGTATACAGAACCACATTTCATATATCTGCCTATTCTATAGACACAGAATCAATGCAACAAAAGGAGCGAATCCATTTTTGACGGAACTATGTTTGTATACTACGACCCCCGGAAGCATTTCCCGTTGTGGAGTGTCTCCATATAGAGATACCACTACAGCTGGGAGGAACCACGCTATGGGAGCCTGACCAGCGGTACCTATTTTTTCGAGCAAACAAAATGGCGGACAAGGAAGTGGATTCTGACGGTCCCAGTTGTTATTTGAACGTAAGTTGTGTTTTTTGTCCTATAACACCAACTTCGAAGCATAAATAGGTCGGCTTATGATTCAACTTCGTTATTGTCTTTGTCTTTAGCTCATCGGACTGGCATACATAACGTAAACGATAAGCAAACGTAATAAAGAGGCGTTGCTCGTGAATTATGCATATATTTGCCCACCCTTTAAATGATTAAAAGAAATAAAACATATATTTAAGGTACACGTTGTATTATCAAAATTACACTGACTGCATTATTCTTTGAAAATCCAAAAGCCTAAAGATGATCGCAAATGTTAGAATTGGAATGTTGATGTTTTTATTCACTGTACGAAGACCAAAAGTTCCCCCGAACACGTGCATTACAGTACCGATTTTTTTTAGTCTTACTGGACGCGTATTCGGATTGAATTAATTTCATTTACGGGTGATTTGAGTTAATTTCTGTACGAGTGTTCGGAGCGTTTTATACATTTTAAATCACACAAGTGTATCTTTTGTAGCAAGCTCTAAAATCAATGTCTAATCTTTTAATTTTGCGAATTACCCCCCTTTGACATAAAGGTTTTCGATTGGAGGTTTTTGCAACATCATGCTGACTTCACAGGGCATTTTTTAACCCTTTCTTCGACTAGGATTGTTCCCAGATGTCCATGCAATAGCGATTTCAATTTCCTAAGGAGATTACATTGTAAAATTTTCAAGCTTTGGAACACAATGAAAAGTCTGCTTTTAAAACATCATTTTCCTAACGTTAATACAATGTTATGAACGCTTCTTTACATTTCCTGACTGGTAACTTGGCGGACTGCCATTCCATGCAGTCCGGCATGGTTTGCATTCTTCTGCTTGAATTTCTGAAGGTTGAAATTGTGTAAAATTTCCGTTCAAATTGTACACCTGAAAAACGGACCCCTGTCACATTAAAAAGGTCCGTTTTTTCATCCACAAAACGTAAAGCACTAAGCACAACCAAGTCAATGAACAATGCGAAACACTTTCATTTGAATTTTTTACTTGTTGTAAATTTAGAAAAAATATGACAAGCGAAGTAGGTGTAGCGTTTTCACTTTTGTTCAGTATAGAATTTAAATCCTAGGTAGACAGAGAAGAGAGGATGAGATGAAAGAGAGGCGGACATACAAAGGATATCACACGGAAAAACATACATAAGAGAAATATATAAGGACTCATAGATTTAATAATGTTGGACACGTGTATACCTTTTGGTAACTTTCTGTCGTATTCAAACAATTGAGCACCCACACGCCAGCTGAACAATAAAAGAATGCTTCTTATTTGCACGTCAAATAAAGATTTCACGAACGGAAAATTTTGGATCGCGTAAAATTACACCGACTATGGAAACGAACTATGCAAGACAATGATATATACATAGTATTTTATAGGTATTTACAACAGTCTTCCATCAACCCATGTCCAAAAATACACATGAATGGAAACTTTTACGATCGTGCAATACACGGTTCACTGCGTACGAAATCTCATATTTGTATTGTTATTGGAGACACTCCACAACGGGAAATGCTTCCGGGTCGTAGTATACAAACATAGTTCCGTCAAAAATGGATTCGCTCCTTTTGATGCTTTGATCCTGTGTCTATAGAATAGGCAGAAGCATGTAATGTGGTTCTGCATACTGGCAGACCATCAGTGTACTGCTGGGGTGTGTTTTAATGAATTTGTCGGGAACTAGTTTCTTGCGCGGTCGTGACCTTTCACGAGGGTGTGTCACATGCAGATCCCGAAAGAGACGGCAAATTGCAAGGGTGGTTGTGCTCACGGGTGCGTGATTTTAGCTGATGGTTCTGTTGATACCACTTTCTTGGTAGTACATTAAAGACAAAGGAATGGTCTGTCAGGCAGACTATGTAAAATGTGTCACAAAGACTTCTGAGAGAAGCTAGAAGCTGCCAAATTGACCCATCTTACTATATATTTAATAGGCCTGTTTCGTTGAGGAGTGACACCTATTGGTTTAGACATATCGATGGAAGGAGTGTGATTTAAGGGGGAATGCTCCAGTTTTTCGGAACACTCGGTCATTACTATAGAAAATTAAACATTTCGTACCATATATGATTCGCTACCATATTTTCAATAATATAACACGTGATTAGAATTTACAATTTCCGATGGTAAAAGCGTATTTATTATGCGAAATTGATTTCGTCAAGATGGAAATCGAGTATTTAGAGCAAGACAGTTGTAAGTGTATACACAGTTACCACTGTTTTACGTCATTTTATTCGTGTGTAGCTGATGAAAATTGCTGTAATGCACTAAAAAGTGTACTGACGTATACACTTTCTTTTTGAATTATTACCAGGACACGTTGCTTAATACAATGATGGAGTTTTATCAAAGTCTATGATGTAGAACTTGAAATATTTCCAAAATATGCAAATTTTGACATAAAACACTTCAGCTTCGTTGATCGAACTGAACACGCGAGCATGCTGTTTTACACATTTGTGCGTTTATAATAGCACATATTTTGGGTTTTCTGTTCTTATTAAATGTAAGAAGTTACTTTAAATCCGTTTTCGGGACTAAACGGTGATTATAGAGCATTTATAAGCACTTTAGTGACCTTGGGTAGGTGCAAGAAATTATGCATTTTTTCGCTGTAGCGGTATGTTATACGAATGCCTATAAAATTCAAACAATATCGCTGACCATCAATTTTTATTTCATTTTTGAATTGGTAATTACATATAGTTTTAGGATACAAAAAATAAATGAATTCTTTTATTTGGAAAAATTTAGGAAACTGTAGCATTCCCCCTTAATGCTTATTTAAACTACATGGTAATATCGCTGCGACTGGAGCACCTGACTGCGCTATGGCCGCGGCCTGGTATCTACAAAATGTTCGATTAGAATGGGTGAAATGCCTCTTTCGACACTATATTACATGTATGAAAAGTAAAGCTAAAACGACTTACCAACATATTCCTGTATTTCTCTCAACATCTCTAGCACAACTACATTTGATGTTTTCGAGAATGAAGCTACTCATGCCACTTAGGTTTAAGATTGTCCACCCATTTGGTAGGAGACTGTGGCCAGTTTCATCAAAGGATTTAAGGCGTATTTATGTCTTAAGTACCAATGTCTTACAGTCTACATGCTTAGGAAAGGAGTCAGGTATCGCCCCTTCCATCAAGTCCTAGGTAATTTGATTGTTGTTTCGTAAGACATCAGTAAGTCAGAAATACGTCTTCAATATTTTGATGAAACAAGAACCAGATGTCATAGAGGATATATGCCGCGCCCTAGGATCGAAACCGGGACATCAAATTTGAAAGTGAAACGCGATGCCATTTTTGTGATAACCGCGGTCATAACCAGCCAATGAGAGAGTGTGCAAGAAAAACAAGAGACAATACTAAGGCAGACAGAACATGAGTGGTGTTAGGAGAAAATATACATTGAATACTATTTCAAAGACATGTTTCATTTTTAAATCAATATTTAGTGTCGATTTCGTGAATCACATGCTTTGATGAGTAGGTTCTATATTAACCATTTAGTTTATTTGTTCATTTATTTCATCATCAAGACAGTGCTGTAATTCCTTTGACTCGAGATAGCTTAATTTGCATGAACAAGTTCCAAAAACTACATAAACCCTTTCCCAAACACGACCTGATTTTTTCGTTCCTAACAAAAAAGGCTTGAGCACACATTGGGGCAAAAGAGGAAATATTTATAACCAGCATTTCCTCCTTTTGCATCAATAATTTCAATGCTTTATTTTACACTAACTCAATATTTTTTCAACATCAATTCTGTGGTAAACAGCTACTTTTGAATTGAAATTTACGCTTTGGAAAAGGGTTAAAATAATTTAAATGCGCATTTAGATTGACTCTGCTTAAAGAGATTTAATCCTTCATGCAGTTGATTAACTGAAAATGTTGACCACTAGGATAACTCTAGGATACGTCTCTAAGTTTTCAATTGCTCGATTAACGCGTGCAGAAAAAACTGGAATTTCCAAACTAAAATCGTGTAAACAATGAACGAACTACGCATACAGTGGATTGTGACATTGCTCGGAAAAAAAGTTCAGTTTTTCTCGTACAGTAGTTTCGTTTTTTCGTGTTTTTTTTTCTAATAATACACATCTCTCACGACTCAGAGTTACACAAAGGTTCTGTCATACAGAAATCTATGTCCACACACGAAAATAAAACCAGTAGAAACAGTAAAGTGTGATTTTTGATTGGTTCATTAAAGCATTTCTCGCTTAAAATGATGAGCACAGCACATCGTGAAGATTCTCGGCACAATTTTAGATAATCTTAAGATTAATAAGTTCATTTAAGAGTCAAAAGTGGTAAAGCAATATATGTACTCAAATATTAATGAGTATGACCGTGCAAAATTGAGTATAAATGTGACAAATCTTCCTTTGTTTGCAGTATCTATTTCTTGCAGGTTTGTTATGTCCGCCATTTTTGCTCGAAAAAATAGGTGCCGCTGGTCAGGCTCCCATAGCGTGGGAACGCTGTTTATGTTTGTAGCAAACATTTTTTTTCATTCAAGTCATAAAAGTGTCTTCAGTCGCCCGAATCAACTGCCCCAAGCATGAGTATTTTTTTCTCAATATATCACGGTGGGGATTGTGCATGATGGGATGGATAACGACTACCGACAATAGGGAACGATTTTATCAAGTAAACCGTGACGTAATATCGGACAAATAAATAGTATTTCGTTGGTGTTGTTATAAAATCTCGTAACTACGGCTTGACTCAAACCGTAGTTACGAGATGTTAAAACAACACCGACGGTTTATCAAAACATAACGGTAAACTCAGTCTATTTTTTGCACAAAATTTGATGCCAACTCGCCTTGCTTCAGGTAAGACATTTTGCAATAACTCTGTTATTTCTGTATCAATTTTCAAGCGGTTTGCTGCATGTACCCCGCCTTATCGAGCTCTTCCATTGGATGTATGACATATTAGATAACTCATGATACTTTTTTCCGAAATATTGTCCCAACCGACCAGAAAGCGAAATGGTAACGACTACGGCCAAATTAACCACGCTTCAGGTAAGAATTTGTGCAATAACTTTCTTATTACTGCGTCAATTTTCATGCGATTTGTTGCATGTACTCCGCCTTACTGAACCCTTTTCTCAGATGTATTATTTATCTGGAACTTCCCTGTACTTTTCTCAAAAACCGATCCCAACCGACTAGAAAAAGGGCCTGAATTTTTTGTCGTTTTTCTGGTCGGTTGGGATCAATTTTTGGACAAAGTACAAAGATTCTACGAACAAGTCATATATCCTAGGAAAGAGCTCACTAATGCGGAGTACATGCAACAAACCTGCCTGAAAATTGGAGCAGAAATAAGACAATTATTGCACAATTTCTTACCTGAAGCGAGGCAAATTTGTCCGTATACTTCGTATTCGTTATCCATCCCATCATGCACAATCCCCACCGTGTATATGTGAGACAGAACATGACCTTTATATCTTATCCTTTCACACGCAATGACCGCTCATGAAACCCTAAGAAATGCACTGGACATGTAACGCAGGGGTCGTAGTCCTTTCCCCCGCCACTCCAGTCTTTCAAGCTTCCGGAAAAGACTTTACCCCATTAGGCTACCACACATTGACTCCTTTTGACTCCTAACAAGATAGTGACTCAAAACATTTTGTGGAAAATGAAGATATTGCTTATGAAAAGCAATTTCTTCATTTTTCACAATGTTTTCAACACAAAACGACCAGTACCAAATTCATCCACTTGAAATTACCGTCTAGAGCATCTTTCAAATTGGAACTCTATAATTTGCCGTCTGGTAATGGATTAACCCTTTCCCAAACAAGACATGGTATTGACGTCCCTAATAGAAAAGACTGAGGAAAACATTGAAACAAAAGAAGAAACTGCTGATAACCAGCAGTTTCTCCTTTTGTCTCAATATTTTCTATGCCATATTTTACACAAATCCTATCTTTAATAGCATCCATTTTGTCATTTGTGGTAATTTTTTGTAGTGGATCACCCTACAATTTTATTGTTTGGGAATGGATTAAACCGAGGTCCTGTCACCATATGACCATAGCTGTTGAGTGTGATGGCCGTTATGGCATTGGACAAAGCCTTCAATAATTTTGTTAATACTGAATCGATTTGAATTCGGATTGAAGGAGAGCATGTGGACAGAGGTCACACATTAGAAGGACGTGGTGGATCTTTTATATATCAAGTGATAAAAAAGGTCCTTGAAGCCAAAATTGTCGTTGATCTTCAATAACTTTTTCATCAGTTGATGTTTTAAAAAATCCACCACGTCCATTTTATTCCTGGCATTTCCCACCTTCTCTGCTCCAAACCGAATTAACCCGGGACAACTCTTTTTCGTGTGTAAAGTCTGTTATTTGAGCAGAACATAGCCGAAGTGGGGTCATTACATCCTCGGAAACCTAGTGGTAGCGTAGATATGACCGCTGGGTTTCCGAAGTGAGGTCATTACATATGCAGATGTCCCAGGTTAATGTACTCTCTTAAGAACAGAGCACATTCTCTCTTCATTCCATTATGATATAATGATGCTCTGTTCCCGCGGGGTCATTTCACGTCTTATCTCGGGGCCTTGGCGGGATTTCGGTATCCAATCGTTGGCTTTACACATCAAAACAATTTAAAAAGCTGATACAAACTTTCATTGGCTGACGCTTCAAATTACCGGCTTCAGCCAAAAATAGAAGCGACGTAATGTATACGTAATCAAACAAGATAAAACTGAATGATTTTGATTCGATAATTCAAATGTTACCGGCTTCAGCCAAAAATAGAAGCGACGTAATTTGTATACGTAATGATCGTGCAAGATAAAACTGAATGAATTTGATTCGATAATTCAAATGGTGTGCTATAATTAGATTATGACGACCAAATAGGCTGTTTGTGTACCAAAAACGACAGAGGTCATATTGGATGGTCAATCAATAGACCTCGGCTTTGGAGAGTAAGGTTAATGTTGCTGGACTACTGGTAAAGATAGATTTGTGTACACATATAGTCTGTAAATATTGACCTGAGCACGACGAATATGCGATGAGTAATTTTGACACGGAATAATCAATAGGGACCTACTCGACAGCAATTCTCACTGTCGAACAGAGTCGATAGTTTCCATAAGCATTGTCAATGTGACGTTGTATTCTGCACATGCTTCTCGTGTAAATGTATGTCAGAGAGTGATTATTTCGCATTACAAGAACTAAATGCATATTCCACAGGTTCAGGTCAATATTTACGTAGTATACAATGTAGCACAGGAAATGTTTATGCAAAAAGAAGAAAATGCTTGTAGTATTTTGCGAAAAATCCCTTTGTTGCGAGAAAACTAGGACTTTGTTGGGGGAGGAGTTATTATGGAATGGCAATGAATTCTGTTCTAAAAATAGACTATATCTACCGTTACGTTTTGATAAATCGCCGGTGTTGTGATAAAACCTCGTAACTACGGCTTGAATCAAGCCGTAGTTACGAGATTTTATAACAACACCAACGAAATTACGTCACTGTTAACAGGATAAAATCGTTCCCTATTTGTAACGTAGATGGTGCTTCGTCAGCAGTAATTGCCAATTTTATTCAACTCCCAACATAAAAATAATGATAGACAATTGTGCGAAAATTGTTCTAAATTCGAGCTCTTGTGGCTGATAGCCATCATTTGTCAGATAATGAATTTCAAATTACTGGCTTAAGTCGGATTTTATAGAGAGAATTTTAACTTTATACTGATTCACGAGCTTGAGAGAAAATGCCTCGGAAACACTTTCTTTCTCGGTTTTCTATAATGCGTTCACAATTGAGTCGTTTTCAAAATTCGCAGGTTTTCTTGTCCACATGTGATAACTTGTACATGTAAATAATAAAACAAACATTTATGTTTAAAGTGACATTTCAGAATATTTTTTACATAAATTTTACTTTTATTCTATCTGAAAGAGCATGTTTTCTCATGAAAATTCTGAAAATTTCAAGCCAAAATATTGAACTGTTTGCCAGAAATATATATTTTAGTTCTAAAGTTAAACAAATTGTTGTGGACAACAGTTCAGATTTATATAGAATTTGTTATTTCTGTCTCAACTTAAAAGGCGTATTTTTCGCTTAAAAATAACAACCTCAAAAAAAAAAAATTGATAGCATTTCTACGCATTAGAATAAACAATCTTTGCATCAAGACATACTTTTAAAAAATGAAATAAATGTGAAATGTCACTTTAAAGGGACTTTTCATTCCAATTTCATTTCTTTAAAGTATGTCTTGATGCCAAGATTAGTTATTCTAATGAGTATAAATACTATTAGTTTTTTTAACTTTGTTGCCAATAAGCGAGAAACACGCATTTAAAGTTGAGACATAATCGATGAATTGTATATAAATCCGAACTGTTGTCCACAACAATTTGTTCAATTTTAACACAAAAATATAAATTTCTCGTAAACGGCGCAATATTTTGGCTTAAAAATTTCAGAATTTTCATAAGGAAATATGCTCTTTCAGATAAAAATAAAAGTAAAAATTATGACAAAAAATTCTGAAATGTCACTTTAAAATGAGTAGATACCAATGCAATTGTGTCGATTAAGCATGAAAATATAGCATGTTACATCTTTAAATTAGATATTTTACATGTTATATGGCCTGAAATGTGTAAATTTGCTTTGTCCCACGGCTACCCTCAAAATGAATTAGGTTTTACCAACAGAGATAACTACTTTTAAAGGGGGCCAGCTAGGCCGTCGAAAATACAAATGGCACAATAATTACATATTTACGTATGAAATTACCAACCTGAAGGGGTAGATCACTTACGTCCATTTTTAGCACTCATCAAGCTTTATTAAGTATTAAAATCCAAGTCAATCAATAACGTGCAGCCAGTTTTTATTGTCCTTGTTTTTGTTTTGTAACGGCTACATATGCCCAACCTTCAAAAATCAATTACGTCAGAGGTACGTCATCTGTGCTCAGCGAGTTTCAACACACCGTACAACCGACTGCGTCGAAAGTTTGCGAAGACAGATTCGGCATCTGGTGTCATGTAAATGGTAGGTCAAATGAATTAACTTTTATAAATTAACGAAAGGATCTTTGGTATTCTACAGTTGATAAATACGCGTATAGTTCAGTGTTTGTACAAAATAAACATTTCCACGTATCCCTCGCAAATAAGGTCACAGTAATCGACGCAGCCGGTTGTACGGTGTGTTAATACCGCGGAGGTGTGTCTCGTTGACCTTGTCTCGTTTTGAAGTAAAAATAGAATGTGTAAACACGCTTGTAAAGGATTGATCTATAGCAAAGGAAATGTGGTTATTCGCCGTGTTTGAGGTTTTTGTGCATTGCAAATTGTTTTTCCATGCACAAATATGAGTTCCCGAACAGTTCGGAAGCATAAAGACCTAGAATGGGCCCCTTTAATCGTAATTGAGACACTTTTTTGTGTAAGTTTGCTTGGCAATATGTTAAATTACACTTTGAATATACCAGTTACCCAAATGATATTAAGTAAGTGGTATAAAATTCATCATATATCCTTGTCCCTAAGATTGTTGTCCTTGGTGTTCCAATGCCTAAAAGTTCAAAGAAATGCCATTTTGATTAGATGTAGACACAATCTACTTCCTTTTGAAAAGCTACCTTAGGTTCATACATTGAAATTGAAAGAGGAAGTTTTTATTTTATGTCTGGTTAATAAATTGAAAAATAAGGTGATTAAATTGTACCGTACATTTTTTCTTTGTCTTTGGGATGAAACACTTTATTATACTTTGCAATGCACCTTTTTTAGATATTTGACTGGTTTATCTGACTTTGAGTACAGTAAATGCTTTCAATGGTAGATTTAACGAATGCCCTATTTACATGTATATTTTTGCAAATTAGATTGAAATTGTCCTTGGTGTTCCAGTCCTTGGTGTTCCGGTCTAAGTACTGGAACGCCAAACACAAAAATAAAATGACACTGAGGTATGTCATATTGCTTGGATCAGATATATATTATTAAAACACGGCAACGTACCAAATTTCAGCTTTGTTCGTGTAATACTTCTAAAGAAAATGCCAAATTTAGGTTTCGCTCGATGTTCTAGGTGGGGTTGCATGATAATGGTTAAAAATAACTTTCGGGAATGTCTGAATGAATAGAGCTGATAGATATCATTGAAGAAACAATACATACCAAATGTGTGCCTTCTTTGTCCAATACTTTTACAGAAATGCCACTTTTATGTTTTGCTTTGACGGACAGGCTGACAGACGGTAAATGGTAGAACAATATAGCCCTTAATGGGTGCATCAAAAGCCTAAATTATTACACATTAACTATATCTCGTTGCATTCCTATATCTTTCGACTGATCCCGTGTTACTAAATCCATGTCTTAAAGCAGGTTAGATTTTACTATCTACTGGAGGTTTAGCTTGGACTTTTGGTTGACATTTTTATTTGGCATGAGTTCTGATGTACGTTCCGGGAAGCGGAATCAAATGGGGAAAATATTAGCTGCCAGTTTCCTACCAAATCAATGCAAAATAAACATGTTAAGGCAAAGAAAATAGACGATTTTCTTTGATGTAATGTTGACGTCTTTGGTGTTCCGCTAGTGTCTTTGGTGTTCTGGTAATGTTAAATTCATTTTCCAAGAAAATTGATCAAGCAAATACATGTACATCAAAAGTACCAGTTACATAAAGCAAGTTGGACATGTGAAATTTGGCAATTGAATTTTTTTCTGGACTTTTGGACTCAAATAAGAAATTTTGAGAATAGAATGTTTGATTTCTTTCTACTTTATAAACTAGAGATACTTTTATGTAAATTATTTAGTAATTATGCATCCAAATTGATTCTTTTTCTATTATTTATTAGCCATTGACATTGTAAGATATAATTTGGTGAAACAATATGAAATATATTTTCATTTATATTATTTTCATACCTTTATTTAACTGGAACACCAAAGACATTTTTGTCCGGAACACATTGTTAATAACCGATTTAGATGCTACACACCCACAATTCAGTGTGGAAAATGATATAAAATATGTCATTAAGAATCTAACAACATATTAAGAACACAAACTTTAAAATATTTGACGATTATTTTTAATGATTTACTAGTCTAAAAAAACCTGCGAATTTTGAAATTGACTCAATTACCATGTATTGTAATTTATAATTCATATAGAGCGGACACAATTAGTCAACAATAGAAATATTTTAAAATTTTGTTGTCATGTACGCGATTGGGGATTACGTGACACACTCATTTCGGAAGATCTTAAATAATAATTCTGTTAAGACGTTTGTCCCCTTCGTGGTATGACAAAAGAGCGACAACATACATTATAAATGTACCAATATTTGTATAGGTTTGCGTATAAACCAAAGGCTTGTCTAAAAGTTAAAGAGCCTCAAATTCGTTTTTCGAGGGAGCTTTTGATAATGCGTTAAAAGTTAAAAACATTTGTTCAATAGTTCATTCTAAAGTCGTACATGTTTATCGCAAAACTATCAATATGTTCAGGTAAAACCTATCAATTATAGTAACACATAATCTGATGTACCTATTTCGTGTTATCGGACAAACTCCGCATTGGTCAAATAATTTGAAGTAATTATAACTTTTACCAATCACCGAAACATAGACCTGCATGAGTCTTGCTTTTCCGTTGTGACCTCTTTTTCTGTATATCGGGTAAGACATTTTGCAATAACTTCCTTATTTCTGCGTCAATTAAAAAACGGTTTGCTGCATGTACCCCGCCTTACTGAGCTCTTTCCTCCGATGTATGCTTTACACGAAACCTTTTTGTACTTTTTGCGAAAAGTGATCCCAACCGACCACAAAAACGACAAAAAATCTGGTCGTTTTTCAGGTCAGTTGGGATCAATTTTTGGGAAAGATATGGGGAGTTTTCAAATAAGTAATACACCTGAGGAAAGCGCTCAGTAAGGCGGGGTACATGCTTTTTTTTCAAGATTCAACGTTTAATTGATATATGGCCACCGGCCTTTACAATCATCACAATACATAACATTATACAGGTAGTGGAGCCAATGTAATACATATACAACAATATGCACAATCAAAACCAAAAAATGAAATATAATCAGATATATTCAATTCTGACGTTTGAAAATCAGTGTATATAAATGGTATATTTATAATGCATATTAGAATTGTTGGACCTCGCGATATTGTTTTCGTTTCTCAAAAGAATAAAAGAGGTAGGACGCTACGTTTCTTACGTCTTTTTCACGTCTACTGCTCATTAACATATAAAACTTATTCAAAGTTGCGTTAGTGTAGTACTTTTCTTTAATATATTTTTTTCGAATGTCATCATAATACTTACATACCAAAAGAAAGTGATACGGTGTTTCAGTCTGATTACAATATGGACATGAATTAGTGTAAGCAGATGTATGCTGATATCCTGTTCCTTCATTTACAAAATTTAAAGACATTGTTCTGAAAGAAGCGTAGACTCTGCGAAACTTTCTTATTCTTATAAAATCCAGATATGGTTCATATTCTATTACACTTTTGAAGCCTATATAAAATGTTAACTTTGAATGTGCTGTACATTTGTCATTCCATATTTGAATGTACTGATCTCGCAGTATATATAACTTTTATTGCCTCCATTTTCTGGAGATTTACAAAAGCATGTGACAAACAATTGAAAGCAAAAAGTAAATAAACATATGAAACAAAATACAAACAATTATTTATATACATGGTTGTTTTAACGTCTCTGTACATATACAAGAATTTGCATACACATGGATTCGTTCAATCCTTATTAGTTCTTTAGTAATCGTAGGAAGAGGAGTAATAACTCGTACGAGTCACTATTTCTCATCTTACGGTCACTATTTAACATGTGTACACAGACCAGTAGGTAGATTTACATATTATAAATAGTATGAATAAATTCGGCACACCGTACCAGGAATACTGGATATCGTTCCAAGTTCAAAATGTTTTCCAAACGACCATCGATTTTCCCTAGCAGATAAGGCATAATTTCTGGTCTTGGTAGGTTCGCTAGGAAATCACCAAGGCCAGAATTTATTCCGTTCAAATGATTCCGCAGGACAAGATAGGGCACATATCGGTCTATCGAAGAGCATTCAAATAGCAAATGTTCAATTTCAAATTTGTACATGCACTTGCAACGAGAACACGATTCAAGTTCGTCAGGGGGTCTTTTGCAGCATATATTGGCCAAAAATTTCATAAGTGATAATGTTCTAGGGTTTAACTTAGCAACTTTCCAAATATTGGACTCTCTCAATTGCATATGACAAAGTTTGAACAGGGCAAAATCCATCGATAAGTCGATGCGCTCACACCAATGCTGTTCTTCGTACGTAAAGATTGCCTGATAACAAAGTCTTTTCCAATTTTGCTTTGAGGGAAAGACACCATTAGTCTGATATGTTTGTAAAAATGTGTTCAACCCGTACTTAGATAAGATTTTCACTATATCGGGAATAAATCCGAAATGACGTGTATCACATACATTGTACTGGAACAAACGTAGTGTAAATAGTCTATTACAGAGATCGGAAGGTGAAGAACGACACAACGATCCAACGAACAACAATTTTTGCAGGTCTATATAGGCTTCAAGGGACGTAACTCCTGCAAGGCCTAGTACCATATCAGTGCGAGTCCTTGTAGGTAGGCCTTGGGCACGTTTTAGACAAAAATGATGGGCAATTTCCAGATCCTTCATACAACTGTCTGAGATGTTGTCCCAAAGTTCGCAGCCAAAAAGAGCACGTGGAAGGACACAGCTTTTATATAGTTTTACTTTTATATACTTTTCTTTAATATATTTTTTTCGAATGTCATCATAATACTTACATACCAAAAGAAAGTGATACGGTGTTTCAGTCTGATTACAATATGGACATGAATTAGTGTAAGCAGATGTATGCTGATATCTTGTTCCTTCATTTACAAAATTTAAAGACATTGTTCTGAAAGAAGCGTAGACTCTGCGAAACTTTCTTATTCTTATAAAATCCAGATATGGTTCATATTCTATTACACTTTTGAAGCCTATATAAAATGTTAACTTTGAATGTGCTGTACATTTGTCATTCCATATTTGAATGTACTGATCTCGCAGTCTATTCATATATTGATTGACAAATGATCCTTCGTTTGTTACACATTGATTTTGCCAGACGTAGCCAAAACCATTTTTAAATAGATTCTCACGTAGATCCGTTACCCAATTTTTATAACCTAATGTATCATAGAGTTTTAACATGTAATAACATTTTTTAACGTATCTTTGTTCAGGCATTTTTAAAATTCTAAGCCAATATTTAATCACTCTCTTACACGTATACGTATATAAAGGGTATCGTCCGCATTCAGCTAGTATAGTAACATCAAAAGTGTTAGATGGTACATTCATAAACCGTTTACATGCATATTTTTGAATCTTCTCTAGACAGTCAAATGACTGCAAAACCCCAAATTTCACTACCATAATACATGATTGGTGCTACTTTCGTATCAAATATTCTGAAAAAGGTTTTGCCTTTCAGAGGCATTACCTGAAAGAGAGAAGATAATATACTACAAATTACACGTTTAGCCTTAATGGCACCATTGTTAACCATTTGATAAGTAGACAATCTACTGGTAAAAAGAACTCCAACATATGTAAAACAGTCGACACATTCCATAAGCTCATTAGCAAAATACCATTTTTCACACTTAGCTAACTGTCCACCTTTGCGAAATACTATAACTTTAGTTTTTTCAACATTTACGGTTAGTTTCCACTCTTTACAATAATTTTCCAATACATTTAATTGTTTTTGTAAACCAAATACTGTCTCTGATATTAAGGCTATATCGTCTGCAAACATCAACATAAAGATTTCTATAATATCAGGATGAAGCTGGATACCACGAATTTCACTATTTCTTAAAACATTATCTAGTTCATTTATAAATAGGATAAAAAGGGTCGAACTCATTTTACAGCCTTGTTTTAAACCAACGGGACAATCTATCACTTGGCTTACATCAGTTCCATTACGAATGACTGTTTTAACTGACTTATATATAGCTTCAATAGCATTTAATAGTTTACCGCTAATGCCGTGTGATATCAAAGACTTGAACATTTTCTTTCTATTAACTGAATCAAAGGCCTTTTTGAAATCTATAAATGCAACATATAACTTTCGTTTTTTAAATGTAAAACATTTGCTCACGAGACTATGTAAAACAAAAACATTGTCGATAGCTGAATACCCAGGTCTAAATCCTGCTTGGGATTCTGTGATACAGTTAAAAATTTCAGCAAAGCGCATTACACGTTTATTAATGATATGTATATATAATTTACTGAACGTGTCTACCAAAGAAATTCCCCTGTAATTATCGGGATTGTGAGTACTGCCTTTTTTGTGAATAGGTATAGTAACAGTAGTTGTCCAACTTTCAGGAATTTGGCCAGTTTGAAATATTCTATTAAAAATCTTTTTGATATATGGAACAGTTATATTGTCACTGTGCAGTATATGTTTAGATATAAGTGAACCTGATGTACATTTGGCCGGGTTCATACATTTCATAGCTGTAGCAATTTCATCATCTGTTATATCAGAGTTTAATATTAAATCATTTAATTCATTATCTTTATTATCTTGTAAAGGTATTTCAATTTCTTCACTGACTTCAATGTCTTCTGTAAGTGAGTAAACTTTATTAAAATGATCATAAAATGTTTTAGTGCTGACGTTATTTTGTCTAGGTACACTGTTGTTAATACTCTTTATTAACTTCCAAAACTCTTTTGTGTCATTTACTGTATTATTGATTTTATCTGTTAGTTGCATGTTATGATATACTTTTTTATGTTTACAGGTTTGCTTAAACTCTTTTTAGCACTCAAATACATAGATAAATTATGTGCTGTTCTGTGTGTGCGAAAACGCTTTAAACATTTATTTGTTAAGTATTTCTTCTGTTTACACTCATTATCATACCATTTATTATCATATGCTTTACTTTGTGTTTTTTTATTTCGTTTTGTAACAATCACACTACTATTTACTAAAATGTTTTCAAAACTAGTTACTATATCCGAAATAGAAGTATTCGGATCATCTGTTTTATTACTTAGTTCTTCAAATATTCCCTTTTCAAATTCTGAACATAAATTACTTTTATATATTTCTATTGTAGTATCATCAAAACGATAATATTTTGAATCACTTAATATGTTTTTATTATCTTGACTAATTTTATTTGGATCAAATATTGATCTCATAGATAGCCTGATGGGAAGATGATCGGAAATACAATTTTCCATGACTTCCAGATCTACCAGACTATCGAAGACATCACATGAAACAACAAAATAATCAATCGTACTACATCCTTGTTGGCCTATAAAAGTATAATTTCCATTATCCTTATCCATACCAATACGACCGTTTACAATAACCAAGTTTCTACTTTTGCAAAGATTCAAAAGCTGTTTACCATATTTGTTTAAAGTATTGTCACAATAAACCCTATCTGGAATGCAAGTGTTATCAAAATAATTACAAAAATCTTGATATATATCAATATTCTCAGAAACACCAATAATATCTTTCTCATCACCTGTGCGACTATTTAAATCACCTGTTAATAAATAATAACAGTCATAATAATTATCATATAGTCTATCAAGAAGCTCTTCAATAACCTCTATACCACTCTTATCATTAGTTTCATAAAATGGTGAGTTTTCTGGTGGAATATACACGCAGATATATATGACATCTTTACTCAAATTAAACAGAGTTTTAGACAACAAAAAAATTATTCCAAATTCAAAATTGTTTTCAATTCTTTTTACATGCGAAATTATATCATGTTTTACAGAAACATTTACACTTCCCATAGATCTACCATGTTTTTTTTATTTTCTTGCCCGGACATACATAGTGGCAGATATTATTACTCAAGAGCTGTACATAGTTCAAATTGTCTGACCAAGTTTCAACCAACCCGACAATATCATATTTTTCAATAAACATATAGAAGTCTGGATTTTGAAGTTTATCATTCAAACCACTAATATTCCAACTTAAGAATGAAAGAAGTCTTGAATTATTACAAGGGCCTCGGCCGTTGTCCTATGCGCAGTTTATTGTATTTGATGAATGCTGAGATGAAGCATCACCATCATCAATTACATGAACCTGCTCAGAGGCACGGGGTTCAACAATGTCTGTGTCCATGTGATTTTGATTCTCACTAGAAAGCCCATGTTGAGGAGTAGCACCGAAAGTGACAGACCGTTTAGCACGCTTAAATACCCTACTATTTTGTTGCTCATCATTAGTGCTCCGTTGATGTAAAGTTCCATTCTTGTAGTAAGCGGTTATACCTCGATCTTTCAAAGACTTAATTTTGGTGCGTTGTTCTAAGGTCAGTTCATTTGAAACTCGGACTCCGGCTTCTCTCAAAGCATCTCTTGCGCGAATAATACTGATCTTATCACTAAATGACTTAAACTTGACTAATATCATTCTGCATCCATCTTGAGCAAAAGTACCAACGCGCCGAATATCCTCTATCTGTGAATCAAGAAACGGTAACCCATTTGAAGCTACACGGTGCACAAATTCAACGTATTTATCCTTGGTGTGTTCATTAGTTTCATCAGCTTCATCTGGTACACCAAAGATTCGTAACGAATTCTTAACAGACTCGGCTTCAAGACGATCAAGACGTTTGGAAATTTCAAACATTTCAGTCTCATCTTTATCCATTAAGTGTCCAAATTCACATATATCTGTCATCATTGTTTGTTGTTGTTCGTCCATAGTGTCAATTCTCTGTGTTAGTTTTGTTACTTTATCGGACATTGTTCTTTGTTTGTCTTCAATTTTGTTTACACGTGTATGTATTGCTTTGATTTCTTCACGTACACAGGCTGTCTCTTGTCTTAAGCAGCTTATTTCGTTTTTGACGACGGCCAGTTCTTGTGTAGTTGACCAGTTGGACCTTGCTATGGCATCTAGAATGGCTTGTGTTTCAGGACTAGGGAGTGGACCAGGATGTGGGATTGGATGGGATCCGGAACCCGGGCCAGGACCAGGGTTCTGCTCTACATCAGCTGATAATAGTAATAGTCGTTGCGTATAGTACTCATATTGTCCATATGTCGTTTTAAAAGAAACGATTTGTACACCATAAGTAGCATTTATTACATCAGTACTTATATCTGCTATTTGGATACGGGTTAGAATGCCATTTAATGAAATAACTGTGAGACTCGTAAGTAGCAGAAGAACACAAAAATGTTTGCCGACAGGTATTCTTAAGAAATGCTTTCTGTGGTTCACATTCAATAGATTCCGTCCGTAATTCCCATTTCCGTTATAAAACGTTCCAATGCGTTGTCTATAGGACGCTGTATCTATACCCATGGTCAATATGGAACTATCTCGAAAATGACCAATTTTATGATGACTCGGTCGTGTTACAATTGTCAAGGTACACGCTGCAGGTATATTCGGTTGTGCAATTCACCGTTACAATAATGACCACTGGGCAGTGTTACGGGCCGATACACATTTGCATATATATGCACAATAGAGTTAGTTTTTCAATCGAAATAACTTCTTTATTCCAAACCTAACTGCGGCAAAGTCAATATCCTCCTTTCGGTAGACAATAAGCCGCCGTCTGTACAAAGTCTCAGTTCAACGCGTTCGCAATTTTAGATAAAAAATTAATTTTTTCTCGCAGCTAAAAAATTTCAATGTTTACATGGCCCCACTCGATTGAATACATTGGGTACATGCAACAAACCGCTTGAAAATTGACAGAGAAATAAGAAAATTATTTCACAATTTCCTACCTGAAGCGTGGCTTATTTTGCCGTAGTCGTTATCATTTCGTTTTCTGGTCAGTTGGGATCAATTTTTGGAAAAAATTAAAAGGATACCACAAATAATCCATGTATCCGAGGAAAGGGATTTTCAAGGCGGGGTACATGCAACAGACCTTTTGAAAATCGACAAAGAAATAAAGGAGTTATTGCAAAATATTTGACAAGATTCGAGATTATTTTTGTCCGTATTCGTTATCCATCCCAGCATGCACAATCCCCACTGTGTTAGAAAAGGCATTGAAATGGAAAAAAATCTCTGATGTTGATGTCCATGACAATCATTGTCCGCAGCAGCTTCAAGAATGAACCAATTGGAAAACGACGTGTCATTTTGCGAAAGGGTTAATACATGTCGTCCGTCATCATCTGTGAAGCCAAACATCAGACAAATATCCATGTTTGCTTATTGACAAGTAAAATGCTGAATCTAAAAAACAGGGTGTCCCAAAATATGTGTCCCCATTTTAAACATCAATGAAATCGACAAATGCTGCCACAGAGTAAAATCAGTTACATAGGTATGAAGGGGACATGATAACTTTTTGTTTGATATATAGAACATAATATATACTGAGAGGCAAAAGAAAGTATACACTTTTTGATTTTCCATATCTCTCTTAATTTCCATCATATCGACTCAAAAATTTGCACTATTTATTCCTACTTATAGACCAATAATGCAGTTTTGTTAAATTTTACCTGAAATTGCTTGATTACATGTACTCTTGTTACATGCCGATCTTGCATATTTTGCACGTGCGACTTAGTGGAGCATTAAATATTGCTGTTAATCCTTATTGGAATTCTTTATCAATTATCACAACAAATCACAACGTTAATTTTTCTCTAACATCATAACACAATTATCGGTGGCTGGTAGAAAACGGCCAACATACCCATTTTTTGCCATTAAGACCCATTTTTCTATGACGCAGCGTATTACGAAAAAAACGTGACAAAGTATACACTTATTCAGAGAGCATAGGAACATCCTGTGCAAATTTTATCAAAATCCGTCTATAAATTAAGAATTAGTTATGTCAGATAACTTGTTTGCATCAAGCCCCCTTTTGCCACGACGCGTCATAATATGGAACGCACTAACAATATACGCATGGTTCTAGGTGACTTGGCTCTTTCTGCGAATATTTTATCCAAATCCGTTCATAAATGTAGGGTTTGTGTCAACGTGAATTATTGTGTTAATTTATTTCTTAAATCCCCTTTTTCGATGCCGCTGTATGATAGGAAAAAACCTTCGCAACGGAAGGAAGGACCGATAGACGGGTAGGCGAAGAAGTGTACATAAAACAAACGACCTTCATCAGTGGCGTTTAGAAATCGTAATAATCTATACATCGTTTTCTTAGAATACGTGGAAGAACTAGGGTGTATACTTATTTTTGCCTCTCAGTATATTTACTTTGAAATTTCATTCCATATAACGTTTTAAAAATATGTCATTTTTAAACTTTTTTGTCAAGTGACGTCAACGACGTCATCTTTTTCATTTAACAAAGTTTCTTTTTCCAAGCTAAGATGATCAAATTGATCTTTTCAATTGTGTCTTCTATGGCCATTGTGGCTTAAATAGATGCAGTGAAAGTCTTAACGTAATTAAATTTTGAAGGGGTGAAAATAATCACAAGAACTAGAGTTCGAAATGAGGAAAGATGTTATTTCACTGAAAATTTGGATGATGGTGCAAATGGTGTATTTGTCAAGTTTATAGATGTTTAAAATGGGGACACATATTTTGGGACACCCTGTATTTATCATTACTTTATTGACGAAGGTAAGCGGGGTCTACACAATCAAGCGTATTTAACTCACGGTTCAGAAACTAGAGACAGGGCCAATGTTTGTGTGGCAGTTTTTAGCATTGAAATGGTCATAAATACATGATGTAGGCTTAGGGTAGAAACCCGTAATGTGGCCATTTTGAGATTCTTATGACATCGGATTCTTTCGAGCGTCGCCGTTATGTATCCGAACATATCCGGGTGCGGTCGTAAACATTCGGCGGTGGAAAGTTCCACCGCCGAATGTTTTCGACGTCGCTCGGATAATTCCGACGTCGTGTGAATCTTATTATGGGTAGACTACCTTAAACGACAATCGTATCAGGTCAGCTAACGGCGATCTTCAACGATCCCGTAAAAACTCTGCCGATTTTGAAGCCGAAACAATTAGAACAGACGGATAAATGGTTTTATCGGAGCCAACAAGAGTCGTTCCCCAGATCATTTTCTGTGCGTAACCATTGGCGCTGTCTCTGTAAATTCAATTATCGTTTTAGTCCGTACCCGCATAACACTTCCGGTAATCCGAGTCTTCTTTGATAAAATTCGCTCGTTGATATTTGAATGTCACTATTTACATCAGCGCGCTGTCCCATTCAAAAGCAAAAGTCCAACACAGCGACATATTTTGTGTCGGAATTTTCTTTTGTTTTTGAACATGACAGCGCTCTGATGTAAATATCGACATCCAATTATCAAAGAGCGAATTTTCATCAGAGAAAACTCGGATTAACTTCCGGTCACAAACAACGGGTTTATGGAAAATAAACACTGTATTAGATCTTTAGGAAATAGAAATGGTTTTAAACTGCGTCGTATATCAATGCAAAAATCGGAAGATAAATGACGGAAGTAAAGAGAATCTTCACTTTTTCTGATGTCCACATCGCAGAGCATGGATAAAGGCAGTGAACAAGGATGAATCTCGCCTTTTGCCTCTAAGGACGACTTCCGGTGGCTGTTGTGTGGGGGGGCCTTAGTGAAAACGTGTCTATTGTACATGTTGCAATCGAATATTAAGGTCCTATCAGCCTAGATTGAATTTGTACTTTAAATATCCATTATAATACACGCATACTCTGTCAATTATTAATAGACTTTGATGATGTGTTTAAAAAAAGCTTTTAAATTGTTTGTTGCGCTTGAATTACTTGTAATGTATCTTTAATGTACTCGTTTTATACATTTATTTGCGTTTTTACACGTGTACATATTGGGAAAGCCTTAAATTCAAATTAGAACTCGTATATATCCAAACACCCCTTTACTTCTCCGTCTCTATTACAACCACGACAATACGAAGATTTGCGAGCGATCAATGCACGGTGGATAATCACATGATACAACAATTTCAGAAAATCTTCAATAACTTTGTTAATATGGGACCGATTGGAATTCGGTTTGAAGCAGAGAATGTGGACAGACGTCACACATTAGATGGACGTGGTTGATTTTTGAAAAATCAACTGATAAAAATGTAATTGAAGATAAACCAAAATTTTGGTTTATCTTTAATAACTTTTTTATCAGTTGATTTTTTAAAAATCCAACACGTCCATCTTATTCCTGACATTTCCCACCTTCTCTGCTTCAAATCGAATTCAAATTGGTCAAGTATTAAAAATGATATTGAAGATTATCGGAAATTCTGAGTCATGTGATTATACACCGTTCAATGGACATGAAGCTTATTTAAGGTGCATGTATACGCAACCCATCATTAGTACTAAAGAGCCAAAGGCAAAGTTTGAAAAGTGCCAGATATTCCTAAACTGTGCTGAATTTCCATTCCAAATACAAACATAAGCATTTTGAACGGTTTAGAATTTTGAATTATTGAATACTCCTGAAAATATTGACGAAACTGTTCAAAATTACCTCCCTTGCATATGAATATAGAGTAAAATAATATTTGTAAATTATTTTCTTCTTAATTTTGAAATCCGGCACGGTGAATCAACTTATGTGAATAAAATCCGGCGCGGTGAATCAACTTATGTGAAGTTTATTTACAAGTGTGTGTAATTTGATGTATTTCTTATGTCTAGAATGTGGTGTTTTTAATGATGGGCTGTATACCTTTAAAGTGACATTTCACATTTATTTCATTTTTAAAAGTATGTCTTGATGCAAAGATTATTTATTCTAATGCGTAGAAATGCTATCGGTTTATTGAATTTGTTATCTAAACGCGAAAAATACGCATTTAAAGTTGAGACAGAAATGACAAATTCTATATAAATCTGAACTGTTGTCCACAACAATTCGTTTAATTTTAGCACAAAAATTTATGTTTATCGTAAACGGTTCAATATTATGACTTGAAATTTCCAGAACTTTCCATAAGAAAAGACGCTCTTTCAAATAGAATAAAAGAAAATTTGTGTAAAAATGATTGTGGAATGTCACTGGTTTAATCCACATTACAGACGAATTAACATTGTCCTGTTGATTAGACGATGATCAGAATCATCCAATTGTAAGTGAGAAAATATCAAGGGTTCCACAGTTTAGGTTTAAAAAACACCAAAGAAACATGGCTACAAATAAAATATACATATATGTGCATGTTTACTAGAAATCTAGACCCTTGACGTTCCTATTCGTACAATAATCAGACTGGCCTGAAAAATCGTAATTTTTGAAATCTTTATTTGTCTCTTAGGGGCCTATCCATTGGACAAAAGAATATCAGTGTCGGACTGTCTGTGGTTATTCACGTCCCTATAATAGTGTAATAGAAAACGGCTCGGGAAAACATTGATGCAAAAGAAGAAAATTCTGATGGTCAATATTTTCTACTTTTTTGTCAATGTTTTCTGTGTTATACTATACAGAACTCTATAACAGCACCCAATTTGTCTTCTGAAGCAGCTTTAGATTTGGAACACCCTAGAATTTCGCCGTTTGGGAAAGGGATAATCATGATATGTGAGAAAATTATTATTATTATTATTATTATTATTATTATTATTATTATTATTATTATTATTATTATTATTATTATTATTATTATTATTATTATTATTATTATTATTATTATTATTATTATTATTATTATTATTATTATTATTAAATACCATATTTATATAGCGCTTTTATCATACAGATGTACGTTCAAAAGCGCTTTACAAACTAAAAATCTCCTAAAAACTACATAATAACATAAAACATACCAATATAGCTTGATAGGCCGTAAAAGAAAATAATTTAAACACAAAAAAGTTCACTTTCCATAGATCTGTACAAATAAATGAGTCTTTAATGATTTCTTAAAAGAAGAAATTGTAGAAATAGATCTTATTTCGAACGGCAAAGAATTCCACAGCTCAGGAGCAATATTCATGAAACTGCGACCTCCATGTTTTTGTACGACTTTTGGGTACAACAAGTGTCGTGCCATTTGACCCGGATCTGAGTTCACGCTTTGGTTTGTGAATATTCAAAAGTGATACAACGTAATCTTGGGCCTGTCCATGAAGTGCTTTAAACGTGTAAGTCAATATCTTAAATTGAATTCTGTAATGCACAGGTATCCGGTGTAATTCTTTTAAGACAGGCGTGATATGGTGACGTCTTGGAGTTTTGCTGATAATACGAGCTGCAGTATTCTGGAGTATCTGTAACTTGTTCAGAGTTTTTTTGGGTAATCCGAAAAGTAATGAGTTGCAGTAATCCAACCTTGAAGTGAACAACGAGTTGACGAGGGACTTAGTAGCATACCTATTTAGATATTGTCTGATATGCCCTATTTGCCGAAGTTGAGAATAACAGGATCTGGAAACACTATTAACATGTGATTCCATATTCATCTGTGAGTCAAAAAAGGCACCAAGATTCCTGACAGACAACACTGGTTTTACCTCGGAATTCCCAATCTTAATTGATATATCTTCAGTTTGGTTCGAATGTTTCTTTGGAGCAAAGACTATCATTTCAGTTTAATCAGCATTGAGCTTAAGGTATATGACCCATCATTAAAAACACCACTTTCTAGCCATAAGAAATGCATCAAATTACACACACTTGTAAATACACTTCACATAAGTTGATTCACCGTGCCGGATTTCAAGATTATGCTTCAAGAAGAAAATAATTTACAAATAATGTTTTACTCTATATTCATATGCAAGGGAGGTAATTTAGAACATTTTTGTCAAATATTTCCGGAAGTATGCATTAATTCAAAATTCTTAACCGTTCAAAATGCTGATGTTTATATTTCAAAATTATGGAAATGTAACAATGTAAATTTCGCCTCTGACTCTTTGGTGTCAATGATGGGTTGTATACGTTAAGCCTGTTGTGGTTCATCCAGTGAGTAATATCGTTTAAGCATAGCTCAACACGTCGGACTGCTTCATTTTAGAAACTTTGTCATAGGGTTTGAACGAGAGATAAAGTTGCGAATCATTTGCGTAGAAATGATGTTGAAGTTCATGCCTGCTGCAGATCATTCCGACTGGCTTTGTATACATGACATTGTTCTTAGGCCCAAGGACGGAGCCCTGAGGTACACTGTATTTCATAAGAACTGGGTTTGATAAAATACCATTTATGTAAACCGACTGATGTCGGTCTGTTAGATATGACTTCATCCAGTCAAGAGGCTTACCGGAGATATGAAAGTCATGTTCTAAACGACGAAGAAGAATGTCGTGGTCTATTGTATCAAATGCTGCCGAAAGATCAAGCAGTACAAGGATAGTGATATTGCCCATGTCTAATGATTTCAAATGATGGATGTATTTTTTTTTATTCGGTGTTTATGATTGACAGGAGTAAGCGGGTTATTTCGTTTATTCCAATGATAATTCTGGTTATACCTAAGCATTTATTGGAAATATTTACGATTATTTGATGAAATATTTCCATGGTTACTTTAATCTCTTTAATTACACGTGCGTTTCATGTTTTAATTGGTACTCGATTACTCAACGCTTATCATATCAGATTACTTTTGATATAAACTGATTAAATAATTTTGTTTTGACGTTCCTGGTGAAAATAGAAATCCTGGAAATCATTAAAAGAAAAAGATAGAAAAGCCCCGTTCATTAAGATCATTTCCATTACCATTTTCTACATGCAACATATATATTTACAGTTTGCATGTTTAATGACATTGATTTTTTCTTGTAATTAGCGACAGAAACATTTCACAAGACAAAACAGGGTTGCCCTTTTCCATAAAAACACAAAAGAATTTCAGGACCAGTCCAGTTTGAATGAAATTGTAGACGACAAGACAGTAGTTATCAATGTAAAAAGCCGCAAGTGTGTATATCATTCCACAGAAAACAGTAGGAAAAAAGGAATGTGTTGAGTATCAGAAATTTCTTATTTTCTCTTAAAGTCAACCCCTCCCAAAAATACGGAATCCTGTTACCGCCATCCACTTTTCTAAGAAAATTGAGTTTGTGAAAAGTCGAAAAGTCGAAATTAAGGCGACTAACTTCTACTTTTCTACCAAAATTTGACCTTGAAATGAAGAAAACTTGAAGTTTTGTCTGTGACAATTGTCAGAAGTTAGTGTGACTAACTTCAACTTTTCGACTTTTCACAAACTCAATTTTGGTAGAAAAGTGGAAGTTTGTGCGACTAACTTCCACTTTTCTACCAAAATTGAGTTTGTGAAAAGTCGAAAAGTTGAAGTTTTGTTTGTGACAATTGTCAGAAGTTAGTGACAATTGTCAGAAATTAGTGTGACTAACTTCAACTTTTCGACTTTTCACAAACTCAATTTTGGTAGAAAAGTGGAAGTTAGTGCGACTAACTTCCACTTTTCTACCAAAAATGAGTTTGTGAAAAGTCGAAAAGTTGAAGTTTTGTTTGTGACAATTGTCAGAAGTTAGTGACAATTGTCAGAAATTAGTGTGACTAACTTCAACTTTTCGACTTTTCACAAACTCAATTTTGGTAGAAAAGTGGAAGTTAGTGCGACTAACTTCCACTTTTCGACTTTTCACAAACTCAATTTTGTGAAAAGTCGAAAAGTTGACAATTGTCACACTAATTTCGCAGTAGGATTTAATTGACGACCGTAGGACTAATTTTCCGCGGGAATATTAACCGCCTTTTTAATTCTCCAATGTGACGTCATTATCCGGGCACCAAATAGACGCCTTCATTTAGGAGAGTATTCAAATTACCTCCCTTGTGATGACGTCACTCATCAGAGGATGAACCGAAAGTAAGGAGTGACAGACAACAACGTTTTGAACAAAAGACAAAGGTATTTAGATCTATAAAGAATTGTAAACGTGATCGATCTTTATATATTTTAGTATTTGAATAGAGGTTGTTGCTATTTGTTCCGTGCTTCATATGTTTATTTTTTAAAACTTAACTTCGGTTTGTCATGTGTTTTCGCGATCTTTCTGCTTGCGGATTTTCTTGTAGGGTCACTAGGGGAGACCGGGGCTATTTCGGCCCCGGGGCAAGTTCGGCTAGTGGCTCTTTTGAGCCTGTCGACAGAGATAGAGAGCTCTGACTCGGATTTTAAGGGGGAATGCTCCAGTTTTTCGGAAAACTCGGTCTTTACTGTAGTAAATTAAATGTTTCGTACCAATATGTTTCGCTATCATATTTTCAATAATATAACACATCATTACAATTTACCATTTTCGACGGTAAAAGTGTATTTATTATGCGAAACTGGTTTCCTCAAGATGGAAATCGATTATTAGAGCAAGATAGTCGTAAGTGTGTGTGCAGTTACCACTGTTTTGCGTCATTTTATTCATGTGTAGCTGATAAAAATAGCTGTAATTCACAAATAAGTGCGCTGACCTATACATTTTCTTTTTGAATTATTACCAGGACATGTTGCTTAATACAATGAGGGAGTTTTATCAAATTCTATTATGTAGAACTTGAAATATTTCCAAAAATATGCAAATTTTGACATAAAACACTCCAGCTTCGTTGATCTAACCGAACGCGTGAGCATACTGTTTTATACATTTGCGCGTTTATAGAAGCACATATTTTGGGTTTTCTGTTCTTATTAAATGTAAGGCGTTACTTTAAATCCGTTTTCGGGACTAAACGATGAATATGCATCATTTTATTAGCATTTTAGTTACCTTGGATAGGTGCAAGAAATTGTGCATTTTTTCGCTGTAGGGGTATGTGATACGAATGCCTATAAAATTCAAACAAGATCGCTGACCATCCATTTTTATTTTATTTTTCAATTGGAAATATCATGTAATTTCAACATACAAAATATAGATAAATTCTATTATTGGGAAAAAAATTGGGAAACTGGAGCATACCCCCTTAATGTCACTCATGACGAAAGCTTTTCGCAGAAGGTTTTTGGTCGAATTTAATACAAAAACATAGAATTTAGAACACGATTCTATTTTTTTAGACACTTTCAGTATTTTTTCCACATTTATGTAAGTTTTAATTTATAGTAATATGCGCCAGGATTCAGATTTCATTTTTGTATAATTATGAAGACAATTAAGTCCTCTTTCATATTAAAACTAAACATGAAGTGTTCATGTTATCTAATAGAAGATATGGCGTGATGTTGACACCAGGTCTGTCTGGGGTTAGTTCGGCCTTTGGGGTTGGGGCAAGTTCGGCCACCACCAAACTTGCCCATGAATAAAAAGAATAATCGCTGTTAGAATTGCCATTTCTTGACGACTCCGAATATATCAATTGTTCAGACTAAGCTCTAACAGAAATGTAAAAAATGGACAAATTCAAAATCACAGGCCGAACTTGCCCCAGCCTCTACTTGTTATCCCGAATGTCCCCTTACTCACGAAGATTTGACTGTTATAACAATGCTTTTTCAATTTATACCTTCATTTGGAAGTCGTATACAGATTCCTTTAAATTTAAACAGACTAAAAATCAAATAAGGATTTATAGGTCTGTGCATACCTTGCCCCAAGGGTGGGCCGAACTTGCCCCATGTATGGGGCAAGTTCGGCCACCACGATCAAAACTCTAAAATTTGAAATTCTCTTTATTGAAAAGAAAAATATAAAAAGGACAGACGCAGTTTGAAAGGCTTTCGCCTGTCGAACTTGAATATACAAATCACGCCCAAATAACTTTCATATAATTCAAAATACATGTATGAGCAATCGAAATTAGGGGGCCGAAATAGCCCCGGTCTCCCCTATTTAACGCATAACCAGCCGTTTAAATTTTAAACTGGCCCAAATTCAAAGATGTTGCAGGCGACAATTTCAAGTAAATCAAATTTTACATTTCATGGTCTTTTGAGGTAGAAAACATTGTGGGAAATGAGAAAATTGCTTGTCACAAGCAAGTTCTTCATTTTCCACGATGTTTTCCAATCCAAAGCAATTATTTTGAAAGGAGTCAAAAAGAGTCACTGTGTGGTAATGGGTTAAGCCAAAATAAACGGATGGATCTATATTATTTTAATTATAAATTATACACTGTAAAGTTTTTTTTCTTGTAGAAATGGACGACATTCTTCTAAATCACGGAAAGTCTTCTTGATCATGGATACAGCGTAATGCAGCAGATGAAGAACCATTTACAGCGACGCCGATTACAAGTACAAAAAGAAAAGCAAAGGTTCATATATTGACACTTTAATAACTCTCTAGAATGTACAATTATAATCCGAGTCTTCTCTGATGTAAATACGCTCTTTGATATTTTGATTTTTCGCTATTTACATCAGAGAGCGTTGCTCTTTGAAAACAGCGGAAACATCGGTAACATTACAAGTAACTTGAAGCTTTGTTTTTGTGTATCATATCGAATCACTCGGTAAAACACTGTAGGGTATAGATCAATAAATCATTTTTTGTCATACCTGACCAAAAAATTCATTTCAAATCGGCCTGCTGGATGAGTATAACCTTTGGTTTTGAACGGAAGGTCAAGGTAAACAAAGGCTGCTCAGGTGAGGGTTGTTGCAAAACATTGCCTATTAACCTTTTAGAAATACTTTTTGGTCGTAATTTTTTCAGCAGCCATAACAATAAATGGTTCATTTATCGATATCATCAGGGGTTTTAACGATAGCGTTTAAGATCGGACAGTGAACGATGCGCATTAATTTGTTGCGAACTTCTTGATTTTTTCAAAGAGCAACGCTCTCTGATGTAAATAGCGAAAAATCAAAATATCAAAGAGCGTATTTACATCAGAGAAGACTCGGATTAGTACAATTATTGATCAATCAAGACAAAACTTTTGGGGACCATAAGATCTCGGATACATTTGATCTCTTGAATTTGACAAAATTGCCGTTTTCGGCTGTTTTCACCTTGTTTACACTTTAGAATCTACAATTAATTGATCAACCAAGACAAAACTTGGACACTATACTGCTGATTATAAGACCTTGCATGGGTTTGAATTTAGCTCCAATCAATTGAGAAAGTTGTCAGTCATGTGCGCTTGAATCTGACAAAATTGCTGTTTCGACTGTAACAACCACAAATAATGAACAATCAAGATAAAATTTGGATATGATGTTGATTACGATAAGATCTTGGATTAATTTGAATTTCAGAAAAATCAGAATAAAATTTGCTCAGTTGGCTGCCCTTCAAATTTCTACAGGCTACCCAAACAAGCAAATGCATGACTACTTTTACATCAATGATTTAACTGAGTCTCGATTTAAAGGGACCCATGCTAGAAAACTCGAGCGAGAGTGAAAACAAAGACACAATTGGCAATTTTGTCAAATTAAAGTGCACGCAACTCCTAATGTTACATTTCTATCAAGCTTAAAATGACACTAAAGCAAGATCTTAACTTCACCAACATTTTAATAAAGCTTCGACATGATTGATCATTATTTGTGGATGTAAAGAGGGTGAAAACAAAGTGGAAAACAGCTCTTTTGTAAATCTCAAGGGCAAATAACTCTGGATTTAATATTCTGATCAATCTGACAATTGCAAGCATTTAAGATCTTATGGTCAGTAAGATTCTGTTGAAGTTCTGTATGGATTGGTTAAGTTAATACTTATGGTTGTAAGAGCGAAAAAAAATTTAAGCCGAAAATGTCAATTTCGCCAATTTTAAGGGCAAATAACTCACAATGTAAATTTCAGATCAAGCTAAAAATTAAATCCAAGCAAGATATTATGGTCACCAACATTCTGTCCTAGAGATGTCTTGATTGGTGTATATTTGTTGTTGCTAGAGTGAAAACAAAGTCAAAATAAAGCCGAAAATGGTCTCTAGATTGCATACAATTTTTATTGATATTTATATCTTATTTTTAAATTTCAGGTGACCCCTGTTGAATTTGTGCCCACTGTTGAGCCAGAGGACAATGGTCCTTTCTACGCGACACGGGTAGAATAATAATAGACTGCACTGAAATTTACACAGAGATACCCCAATCCTTGATAAATAAATCACTGATGTATTCCCAGTACAAGTCACACATGACCTACAAGGCATTGCTGGGAATAAGTCCTTCAGGAATAATCACATTTGCGTCAGATTTGTGGGCCAGTAGCATCAGTGATAAGCAAATTACAAAAAAATAGTGGTTTGCTCGATATGTGTGAAAAGGGTGATGCCATCATGGGTGATAAAGGCTTTTTGATTGCGGACTTGACGACAGCAAAGGGTATACACCTTATCGTTCCTCCATTGAAGATGAAAAGGTTTACACAGCAACAAGTTGAGGAAACGCGCAGGATATCAAATCTCCGTATTGACGTAGAAAGAGCTGTGGAACGTGTTAAGAACTTCAGAATTCTTCAGGGTGTCATACCAATCTCATTAGCACCACAAGCAAATAAGTATTGGAAGATATATATTGCCCTTCCAAATTTGCATCCACCATTAGTCAATGATGACTGATAAAGTTTGACTGGTAAAAGGCTTGGGAAAACAGAAGCAAAAGGAGAATAATCAGCATTTTTCTCCTTCTGCCTCATTGTTTTCTGTGCTAAATTGTTCACAAATTTAATATTAACGCATGAATAGACGAGGGTGGTCCAAAATGAAAGATATCGCAAAGAACAATTCAAGAGTGTATGAAGATATATAATTTTTGTTCTTTTTACGTATAAAACATTGTGGGCAATGATGGAATTGCTTGTCACAAGCAATTTCTGCATTTTCTTCCATTGATTTTTCAATGTTTTCATCTTGTTGGGTGTCAAAAAGTGTCTTTTAAAATTGTTGTCTGCCCTATGCAGCGGCTTTCAAATTGGATCACCATAAAATTTTGCTGTTTGAGAAATGGTTAAGCCGCTGCCCATCTATGTTGTACTTTGGTAGAGTTAAATGTTTGAAAGTTTCCCAAACTTTTCAATAAATAAAAACTGATGCTGATAAAGCAGTGCACAGAAAATATTAAGGCAAAAAGAACAAACATTGTTTATCAATTTTTCTTCCTTTTGCCATAATATTTTTTCAATCAGTAAGTTCCATTAGGGAGAAAAATTTAATGCTGATTATTAGCATTGTCCTCTTTTTGTCTCAATGTTTTCTCAAGTATTTTCAATAAGGGGTGCAAAACAAGGTCTTTCTTAGCCAAAGGTTAAGTTGATAAAGTCAGCCATGTATTATATCTTTCACAAATGGCTACAGTTCGGACTGTTTACAAGTGAAAGCTACTGCAGATGACAAGCTTGAAGGTCAATGTTGACAGACAGGAAAAGATTTTGTGAACAATGTAGATCTAGCAAAGTAAATATACCAAAAGGAGAAAATGCTGACTATTTGCATTTTCTCCTTTTGTCTTCATGTTTTCTATTCATTTTGTTTTGGAGACATCAAAAGCATGTCTTGTTTGGGAAAGACTTAACCCGTTACCCGTGGCAAAATTGTACATTTTCTCAATTCAATTGAGTTTAAGATAACAATTTCAATAATTCTTTAGGTCTATTTTGTGTTGTGTAGAAAACATTATGGGAAATGAAGAAACTGCTTTTCATACGCTATTTCTTTATTTTCCATTGTTTTTGAACGCCTTTATCACGGTGTGGTAATGGGTTAAAACTTTTAAGACCAAGGAAAGGAAAAAAAAAACAATATCATTTCAAATAATTTTATTTTTCATTCTATTGCATAATAAACTTGAAATAAAATAAAAGAAATTGCTAAATCATCATTGCTATCATTAGTTTTTATCCCTTGATGTGTGTTTCATCATGAAGTCTAAAATTTTGAAATAAGGCCAAAACACAGTCATCATGTTCTATGGTTACTCCACAGATACTCATATAAACTTCAGACAGCTATTGAAAACATTGTTAGAAAAAAAGAAATTGAAGAAACAAGCAATTTCTCATTTGCTAATGAATGTTTTCTATTCTACTGGACATTATTATCTGTTTTTGTCTCCATTTTCACATCAAATCTTTAACCCATTACCACACGGTGACGCCTTTTGACTCCCTCAAAAGAAAAGGCTTGTGAAAACGATGTGGAAAATAAAGAAATTGCTTGTGACAATCAATTTCTTCATTGCCCACAATGTTTTTTACACAAAATATGTAACATTTTATTCACTTAAAATTGTCGCCTGTGTAATCTTTTCAAGTTTAAACATCCCAAAATTGTGTCGTCTGGTAATGGATTAAAAGCCTTCCAATTGGATTAATAGTTTGTTGGTGTTTTCCACCTTTTTCGACTGCTATGATCATATTGTGGCAGCTGGAGCACCTAACCATGGATTCTGTTGTTTCTCAAACCAGTAATGCCAGAACATCCTTACTAGCCTCCAGCTGCTTGGCCACTAAGTTTACAATATTAAACCCATTCGTGGGAAACTATTTTGTCCAAAAGGATAATTGTCACCGAGGATTGAACCCGCGACATCTTAAGTAAGAGGCCACAGTGATACCAACTTCTCTATGGTCGCGCCTCTTTGAATAGGAAGTCAAAATTAAGTACATATGGAAGAAATTGTGACAAAAGAAAGAATTGTGTATTACAAACAATTTCTTCTTTTCTCTCAATATCTTCTACTGTTATTCAAATTGAGCAACTAGTGCATCAAAACGTGATACTACATGTTATTCAAAGCCACCATCTCGATGAAAACTGCTTTGATGTCATTCACAGAAAAGCCGTGTAAAAGATTGAGGCAAAAGAAGAAAATGCTGCTGGAAAGTCCGAAATCCACAATTTCAACGAAACCAATCAAATCTAGTTATATATGTGGCTTTGCGCTAAATGAGTTGTCACTATCACTGATGCCTGTCGGACGTCACTGTCAAGGACAGAAAATAATGAAGAAAGGAAGAAATTTGCTGATGATCATAATCAGTATATTATTCTTTTCTCATTAAAAATTTTGTTTTCCTACACTTTATCCACTAAAATTGTCAAAACCAGAGGCGCGTTCAATAGAGAGATTTTTTAAGATTTCTTAAGATGTTTTTGAAACAGCGTCTTTGAGACCGAGATTATAAGCAAGGTGTTCCGAATGTTCCATACTTCATGCACATGACGTCATCATGGCGTCATTTGTATGGAGTATGGAGCATTCGGAACTCCGCGGTTTATGGAGCATTCGGAACAACTCGGTCAATTCTCTCCCATATAGATTCTACAGAATTCACCGAGGGGTTCCGAAAGAAGTATAGAGCAATGGCGGCTCGCAGTGATCATCTTCAAAATCTTGATCAAAAGAGCGCTTTATCCAAAAACATCTTAAGAAATCTCAAGAAATCTCGCTCTAAAGAACGCGGCTCAGGTCTTAACCCTTTCCCAAACAAGACCTGTTTTTGATGTCCCAATGAGAATAGGAAAACATCAAGACAAAAGAAGAAAATGCTAATAATCAGCATTTTCTCCTTTGTCTCAATATTCTCTGTGCTATTATGTGCACGAAATTGAAATTTTACTTTAATTATCATAAACACTCATTTTGTCGTCTTTAGCAGCTTTCAAATTGGACAACCCTATAATTTTTTCATTTGGGAAAACCACCCATTCCAAGACTCTTTTTTACTCCTCTTATGCTCAAAATAATGCTTTGGAAAACATTGTGGAAAATGACAATATTGCTTGTGACATTTTTGGAAAACATTGTGGAAGATGAAGAAATTCCTTGTAACATGCAATTTCATCATTCCCCACCATGTTTTCTAGGCAACATAATTATGTGATATTCTATTCACTTGAAATTGTCTTCTGCAATTTTTTTTTAATTCAGTCTAAAATTTGTAGTCTGTTATTGGGATAATATCAAATCAAATCAGAACATCACATAGGTTGGTCAAACAGCCACATACTGGTGACATACAGATTAATATCTACATTGGAGCTATACCCCGTTCAATTCTATTTGTGAATAGTTCTGGAATCACATGAGATAAATAGAAATTGTTGATTTTTTGGAGGGCCTTCTCCCAGAAATGTTCGTTGAAGAAAATCCTTTGTACCGATGAACCCTTCAGTGTCCAAATATACAAATCGCACCATGATTTTCCTGTAATTGCCATCTGTCCTTGAATTTGATAGTGATAAATATGGGTTTCTTTCAATGTCAAACTTCCATCTACTACATCACAACAAAAATCTGAATTCCTTGCAGCATCTACCGGTGTTTCATTTCTGTACTTATATGGGCACTTTATTTCTAATAACCCACCAGATACTGGACAATGGTCACACATGACAAAACCGTCAGGACTAGCACCTATATGAGGGTATTTCGGATTCACTGTCAAGCCACATTCTGTCACAGACAATTTGGGATGCATGTTTCTCATATACTTAATATAAAATCTTCTAGCAGCTGGCTTGTGTGTTCTTCCCCATTTAACAGACGGCACATCCAAACTACTAGGATACAGAACTGACCTCACAATGTAGTCTGCCCTAGTATTTTCCCTTTTTTTACAAACTACTCCAAATGTTGAGGAACAGATCCTTCCATTTCTGGCCACTTCCCAATTTTTGTTTTTATGTTGTCCTCTTGTCTTTAGTTCAATAAGGTCGCTCTGTTGCTGAGAACAAGACAGGCTGTTGAAATAGTTATTGAATTGTTCTTTACATTTTTCAGTATACACATCAACCCTATCATGGTACATGAACGGAACACTATGTAATGTCAATTTTTTTCACCTTTACTTAGAGAATTAATTTTCTCTGCAGCGGTATCTTGGAAGCCAAGCAGCAAAGCCGCATGTGGATCATTGTTTGAGTTTTTGCTTAAAGCATTCCATATCCAAGCGAGTCACAGGGGGGTCAGAGAGTAGTGAACGTTTTGATTTGGGTGGATCTTGCTCCTGACAGTCAAACTTTTGCTTTTTAAATACCAACTGGCTTGTCTTTTTAGGGCTTAATTTTCTGGCTCTGGGCTTATTCCATAGGCATTCTTTCGAGGTAACTGCATCAAGGCCTTCTTTCTTCTTCACCGTTACATCGACTAGGGCGTAAAATACAGCTGCAATGTGGTTACAGGACTCTCCTTCCCTGAAAAATAAAAAAATACATTTAACAAATTAACCTTTTACCAAAAATAATGATTTGGGCACTGATTGAAATTCTCTCTAGTCTGTCAAATGCTAGACAAGAGATGTTTGTAAAACATAAATGCCCCCTCAAGGGCCTACATTTGATGTAGGTCAAACTCCAAGGTCAAGTTAACAAAGTCCAAGGCCATGGTCAAATATGAAAGGTCTTTGTAGGAGGTGTCTATGTGTGAAATATCAAAGCTGTATATGTAAAAATATTACATTCTGTTACTATAAATAGTAACATTTTCGGCTAGAATCGGCCGGATATCGGGCGGGCCGAAAAAGCTATATCCACGTGAATCCTTAGCAGCAGGCAGATATGCGATATCTGCCCGCTGCTAAGGAATATATTCCAAAAACTATAGGTACAGATCTTTTGCACGTGCCTTTCCGTGACGAAAAACGTCAATGACGTCAGAAAAACGCAAAGTTGTTTACAAAAAATGGCTGCCGTCGTAACGGTCTCTGTCTGCACTTCAAGTGCGATTTATGTAATAAATGATATTGAGTTTATTCCAACTGGAAAGTCTGTGGAAACTATGTTGAAAGGTAAGATCTACTCATCGAATGAAGTTTTTATTTTTGCAAAAAGAATGTAATATACAGATTATTACACGGCAGATGAGGGCTGGAGAGTGATATCGGCCCTGACCTTGATATCTGCCCTCGGCCCAAAGGCCTCGGGGCAGATATCGCGGTTGCGGGCCGATATCACTCTCCGGCCCTCATCTGCCGTGTAATAATCTCTAAGTAAAATGAAACATAGGCCAGATTAAAGTTTTTAAAAGTAAGCCAAATGCCAAGGTCAAGGTCATGGTCAAATGTGAAAGGTCTTGGTTGGAGGTGTCCATCTGTGAAATATCAAGGCTGTAGGTGTAAAAGGACATGATATACTGGTATATGCCTGGTTTCAGTCTTTTTAAAAGTAGGTCAAACTCCAAGGTCAAGGTTGCAATTTTTTAAGGTCATGGTCAAACGTGAAAGGTCTTGGTAGGAGGTGTCTATGTGTGAAATATCAAGGCTGTAGGTGTAATAGGACATAAGATAAAGGCTAGGTTAAAGATTTCTAACAGTATGTAAAAATCAAAGGTCAAGGTCGCACAGGCCAAGGTCATGGTCAAATGTGAAAGGTCTTGGTAGGAGGTGTCCATATGTAATATATTGAGACTGTATAGGTAACAGGACATGAGATATAGGCCTAGTTTAAATTTTTTAAAAGTAGGTCAAACTCCAAGGTCAAGGTCCAAGGTCATGGTCAAAAGTGAAATATCTTGGTTGAAAGTGACCATGTGTGAAATATCAAGGCTGTATATGTAAAATGAAATGAAATATAGGCCAGGTTAATGTATTATTAAAGTAGGTCAAACACCAAGGTCAAGGTCACAAGGTCCAAGGTCATGGTCAAATGTAAAAGGTCTTGGTCGTAGGTGTCCATGTGTCAAATATCAAGGCTGTATGTGTAAAAGGAATTGATATATCGGCTAGGTTAATTTTTTTTAAAGTAGGTCAAAGTCAAAGGTCAAGGTCACAAGGTCCAAGGTCATGGTCAAATGTGAAAGGTCTTGGTAAGATGTGTCCATGTGTGAAATACCAAGGCTGTATGTGTAATAGCACATAAGATATAGGCCCAGTTTAATTTTTTTAAAAGTAGGTCAAACTCCAAGGTCAAGGCCACATGGTCCACGGTCATAGTCATATGTGATAGGACTTGGTTGGAGGTTTCCATGTGTCAAATATCAAGGCTGTATGTGTAAAAGGACATGATATATCGGCCAGGTTAAAGTTTTTTAAAAATAGGTCAAACTCAAAGGTCAAGGTCACAAAGTCCAAGGTCATGGTCAATTGTGAAAGGTCTTGGTATGATATGTCCATGTGTGAAATCTCAAGGCTGTATTTGTAAAACGTCATGAGATATATGCCAGGTTTAATTTTTTTTAAAGTAGGTCAAACTCCAAGGTCAAGGTCACAAGGTCCAAGGTCATGGTTAAATGTGAACGATGTTGATAGGAGGTATCTATGTGTGAGATATCAAGGCTGTATGTGTAAAAGGACATGAGATATAGGCAAGGTTAAGAAGTAAGAGTAACAAGTATCTGGTGTTGTATGCAACACAAAGTCCCCTACCGGCTTCACATTGACTCAATATGGTAATCAATAATAGATTAAGATGAACAAGTCATCAAAATAATTGTCAAACATATGAAATGTTATGCCCGACTGGAGGTGATTAATACTGCTGCATCACCACCCTGACTAACATGGCTTATAAATTTTTTTACATTTTAAAACAGGTTTCATCAAGTTAGCTTGCCTAGTTATTAAGTTATTGCACAATCCATTTTTTGCCATATTTTCACTATTTCCTTTACCATAGCAACCGCACTTTTCGTCAAAGAACAAAGATAAAATGATGTGCATAATCTACACATTGCCATCTAGTCATATACCAAGTCTCATCAAATTAGCTTGCTTACTTATTAACTTATCGCAGGATCCAATATTTTTTGCCATATTTTCACTATTTCCGTAACCATAGCAACAACAATTTTAGTCTAAAAACAAAAATAAAATGAAGTGCATAATCTACACATTACCATATAGTCATATACCAAGTCTCATCAAACTAGCTTGCTTAGTTATTATCTTATCGCAGGATCCCATTTTTGGCCATATTTTCACTATTTCTGTAACCATAGCAACCTCAATTTAAGTCGAAAAACAAAAATAAAATGATGTGCATAATCTACACATTGCCATCTAGTCATATACCAACTTTCATCAAAAACGCTTGCTTAGTTATTAAGTTATCGCGGGATCCAGATTTGAGCGAACAGACAGACAGACGAACGGACAGACAGATGGACGGACGGACAGACGGACGGACAGACGGAGGGCAAACCTATAGTCCCCTCCGGTGTGAACACCGGTAGGGGACTAAAAATTAACAAAGGGCAATAACTCCAAGAATTTGATTGGCAGAGTTACGGTTCTTGTGCACTGCACCTCTCCATAATGAAATCTATTCACCTGTAAAGTTTCATTATTCTACCTTACATACTTTTTGAGTTGTGCTCTGGACAAGAATCAAGTTATAAAATCAACAAAGGGCAATAACTCAGAAAATTTGATCGGCAGAGTTGTGGTTCTTGTGCACTGCACCTCTCCATAATGAGATCTATCCACCTGTAAAGTTTCATGATTCTACCTTACATACTTTTTGAGTTATGCTCCGGACAAGAATCAAGTTATAAAATCAACAAAGGGCAATAACTAAAAGAAATTGATCAGCAGAGTTACGGTTCTTGTGCACTGCACCTCTCCATAATGAGATCTATCTACCTATGAAGTTTCATGATTCTACCTTCAATACTTTTCGAGTTATGCTCCGGACAAGGTTTGGTCTACGGACAGACCGACCTTCCGACCGACCGACCTTCCGACCGACCAACCGACCGACACTTGCAAAACAATAAACCCCCATTTTCTTCGAAAGGGGGCATAAAAATACCTTGTTGTCATAAACAATATGAAGATTGAAGACACTGCTTGTGACAAGCAATTTCTTAATTTCTCACGAAGTTTTCTGTCCAGAAAGATAGAATTGTACTCATCTAAAATTTTGCCGTCTGGTAATGAGTTAAAACGTAAATAAATAGGCCTACAGTTGTCGCCACATTGTATGGCACGTGTTTATGTTTTGTTTAATGTTCAATTATATTTGAATACAATATAAGCATTGTGCCATAAGATGTGGCGCCAACTGTAGTTAGTATGCCCATGTATGTATTTCACAACATATACCACGAATAAAAAATATGTTACAATGCAAGATAATTAAGTTTTCTCCTATTTTCATTCAATAATATTCCTCATAAATGTGACCTCTCAAAAGTGTCCCCCTGTGTTTGAGTTTGAGTTTATTGGGGTTTTACGCCGTTTTCAACTACCAGGGTCATATCGCGGCGGCTGGAGCACCTACCCATGGATTCCTGTTGTTTCTCAAACCAGTACTACCACAACACCCTTACCGAGCCTCCAGCTGCTCGCCCACTTAGGTTAACGATTTCAAACCCATTGGTGGGTGACAATTTTGTCAGAAAGGGTATTAGCCGCGGCCGAGTATCGAACCCGGGACCTCTTGAATGAGGGTCAGATGCGCTACCAACTGCGCTAAGGCCGCGGCCCTGTCCCCCTGTGGGTAACCCTTTTTCACCCATTTTATAAAAGGTGCGACTCAACGTTCCAGGAATAAACCAATGATATAAAGTTTACAGGTTTCTATTTTAACCCTTTATCAAACAAGAAGAAACAATTTCAGCAATTTCTCCATTCCCTCGACATTTCCCCTGCAATATCGCCCGTATTGTCTAGTCAAGACATAAATAATACTTTATTTATCTCCTGGAACCTTTCAAAATGAACAGTCTGAATTTCGCTGTTTGGGAAAGGATCAATATCGATTTTCCATAAATGACACGATAGGTTATGTTAGACCGGAAGTCGTTTGACCCGTATCCCTAGCAAAAACCCCATGGTTTCGCTAGAGATACAGGCCCGTATCTCTAGCAAAAACAAGGGGGTTTTGCTAGGGATACGGGCCCGTATCTCCAGCCCCCATGGGCTAGAGATTCGGGCCCGTATCCCTAGCCACTTCTTTTGCTATTTATATGCTACTCGTCAACTGTGATCTCTTTCATCCATCAATGTTCTCTTTCTCACAATGTAACTCGATCACACATATAAATTTACAGTGACTTTCCCATTATATATAGTTTTACCAATTTATTTTGCAGAGAGAAGAGAGGCAATGAGTTTTTAATTCACTGCTACCCATTTACAGCTAGGTAGACTGAGGCGTTGACAATTAAGTGTCTTGCCCAAGGACACACCTCCCGAGCGGGACTCGAACCTGGATCCTCCAGGTTACAAGCGCAGTGCTCTCACCACTGCGCTATCGAGGCTATTGCAATTTTTGGGATAGGGACTCGCTCAACCGTGGGGAAAATCAAGCGTCTTGAAAACTTTTCTAGGACTGAAAAAGGCTTGGATAAGGTTGAATGATTTTTACCCTGACCTTGATATTCCAGAGTCTAGTTTCTGTTTTGTTTTGCAAAAAAGATTTTTCAGTGTAAAAATCAGTTGTCTCAAAATTTCTTTGACCAAAGAGTTTGTTTGTAGCAAGAGTATTTAGACGCACAGGGAATGGTACTAAGATTGTAATCACTTGACTTATAAAAATCACAAGGCTATCGAAACCATGGAACCTATCGAAAGCATGAGAGGAAAGGCTAATCCCGAATTGGGAACAAAAAATAAACAAAGATGGTGGACATGAAAATGTCAAACCTGATTGTAACATCCTTCTCCAATTTCAGAAGTGTCTGTATTTCTCTGTATGTATAGCCCTGCATGAAATACCCACGTATGTCGTCTTCCAAAGCCATTGTCTGGGGCGAAACTTTAGAGGGTCGTGATCGACCGGTGACACAGTAATTTTTATAGGGTCCATTTTTATACCATACACCGGTTCACGCGGCAGAAGAAAGATTCTTTCCGGATTTTTTTCCTACCCCGAAATTAGTCTCAATAGTTTCAACTTTTCGACTTTTCACAAGAATGTTACCTAGGAAAGAAGAAAAGTTGAAGTTAGTCACACTGATTTCGACTTTTCGAGGAAAATTGAGTTTGTGAAATGTAGAAATGTTGAAGTTTTGTTTGTGACAATAGTCAGAAGTTAGTGACAATTGTCAGAAGTTAGTGTGACTAACTTCAACATTTCTACATTTCACAAACTCAATTTTGGTAGAAAAGTGGAAGTTAGTGCGACTAACTTCCACTTTTCTACCAACATTGAGTTTGTGAAATGTAGAAATGTTGAAGTTTTGTTTGTGACAATAGTCAGAAGTTAGTGACAATTGTCAGAAGTTAGTGTGACTAACTTCAACTTTTCGACTTTTCACAAACTCAATTTTGGTAGAAAAGTGGAAGTTAGTCGCACTAATTTCAACTTTTCTATCAAAATTGAGTTTGTGAAAAGTCGAAAAGTTGAAGTTAGTCACACTAACTTCTGACAATTGTCACAAACTTCTGACAATTGTCACAAACAAAACTTCAACATTTCTACATTTCACAAACTCAATTTTCTTAGAAAAGTGGATGGCGGAAACAGGATTCCGTACAAAAAGCATATCTACTGGGGATCTCATAATCAGGTATTGGTTGGGAAAGGGTTTATTTACCTATCCGTCAAAATATTTTCAAGCACGCCTGAAGTTGATTGCTCCGACAGGTGCTACCTAGACCTGCACCAAGGTGCGTTGTGTGTGTGTGTGTGTGTGTGTGTGTGTGTGTGTGTGTGTGTGTGTGTGTGTGTGTGTGTGTGTGTGTGTGTGTGTGTGTGTGTGTGTGTGTGTGTGTGTGTGTGTGTGTGTGTGTGTGTGTGTGTGTGTGTGTTTGTTTTTTTTTTTTTTTTTTTTTTTTTTTTTTTTTTTTTTTTTTTTGCAGGGTACCATAGTAGGTCTTTTAATTCATTACCAGACGGAAACTATTTAAGACTGTTCTAAATTCGAAGTTGTTGCAGACGACAATTTCAAAAAACATTGTGGCAAATGAAGAAATTGCTTGTGACAAGCAATTGACCAAACGCCGACTGTCAATCAAAAACATCGATTAGCCAATGGACGATCAGAAAAATGTCATGCCCCAATTGTTCTTCGTTACACGTGTTATTGTATCGATTTATCGACTGACAATCAAAACAATCGAGATGCCAATTGCAAAGAATTTTGTGCTAACAATAGACTTGGTTTACCGTATGTTTTGATAAACCGTCGGTGTTGTTATAAAATCTCGTAACTACGGCTTTAATTAAGCCGTAGTTACGAAATTTTATAACAGCACCTACGAAATACTATTTTGTTTGTCCTAATTTACTATACGAGTAACTGGATAAAATCGTTCCGTATAATCGGACACATGGCCATTGTTTGTGTTAAATTCTATGTTGGGCGAAGCGATCTGTCGATTGGCGTTTGGTCAATTTCGTCATTTGCCATCATGTTTTCTAAGGTTTTTCTTGTGGGGCGTCAAAAAGCGCCAATGTGTGGAAATGTGGTAAACCAAGTTATTTTCTTCATCTCGACCCTGCTCAATGATTACAATGCGAGTTACTGTCGTGATAATAATTTGCATCGTATATAAAAATGGCAGTTTTGCAGTTTCGGCCCATAAATCAAGCGATTTTGCCGTCGATCTAAATTAGTTTCATTTTCTGCGATTGAGAAGATCAATATTTGTATTTATTTCACTGAATTATTGGTTTTAATGCCGACAGGGACATTTCTATGGAGTTGGCTGTATAATTCTATAACGAATCTCGAAAATGTGCTTCTGATATCATCATGCAAAAAGGAACGATTTTATCCGGTTAGTCATGACGTAGTTTCGGAAAAACAGTAGTATTTCGCAAGAATTGTTATAAAATCTCGTAACTACGGTTTGATTCAAGCCGTAGTTACGAGATTTTATAACAACAACGTCGGTTTATCAATATAATTATAACGGTAAACCCAGTATATTTTTAGCACAAGATTCATTGCTATTGGCTAATTTTGAGAGCATGTGAAAGCTAGCAGCATCCTTAAACATATGCCATACTTTGGAAACATTAATATCCCCTAACCAGGAAATGAGAAAAGCAACACATATCCGAGGAAGCGGAAACGAGAGGGATTAAAATGAATAGAACTTAAGAAATTCAAGATAATCAATTTCTTTAGCTTTAACATATTTTTGTTCCTTCTCGATTCTGCTTCCTGGGACCAGGTCGGAATCATTCGGGTGACGTCGAAAACATTCGGCGGTGGAACTTTCCATCGCCAAATATTTACGACCGCGCCCGAATAAGTTAGGATATTATACATTCAAAGTTAAACGAGAATCGATACAAATATTTTGGTTTATTTAAAGGTAAAACAGGTATGTTGAAAAACTATTTATAGTAACAACTTAAACACATGGATGGTCACTTTATTTACCTGGTTTACCGATTTCGGAATTTGGACCTTGTCCCTCATTAGTAAAAGATTTTAAATCGATTATACGTAACGACGACGCTCAAAAAATCCAATGTTTTATGAATCACAAAATGGCCACATTAGGGTTATTCTGCCTTAAGCAATGTTATATTATTATATTATTATTAGGAAGAAAACGACTATGTACGTCTATGCATTCGGTCTGTTGGGTTTAGAATTCAGATCTTATCGCTAATTAGATTGATAGGTTAGGTGAGCATCCATGGAGGAGTTCTTTAATGAAATTACCGAAGGTTTAAAAAGTGTTTTCTATGAAATAACGTAAGTATGGTTGACACGTTATTCCGTCGGGTATACCGTTATAGGTCTAATTAACGTAACCTTTATAATCAGAAGGATTCAAACTCGTCTATAGAGGTGTTTGGTTTCTCATGAAAGGTGGAATCCGTTTAAGAATACCTTCTAGTCAAAAAATACAAACTGAATAAACAATGTAATACAATATCATGTATAACTAATTGCATAATTTAGGAACTTTCCTCTTACATCAACTGAAATTGCACGAGTTCTATACATTTCAATATACTACTTTGTGTTCACTAATACATGAAGTAGTGCCTGTCCGGATCTATGACCAGTCTGGACTCGCACATCTGATTTAGACTCCCGGATGGAAAATGGAAGAGTCGAAATCATAGCATGAAGGGGTATAATAAGTAGTTTATTCGTGTCGGGATGTTTTACAAAGCTTCCCTTAGAAGCGAAAGGGGGGGGGGGGGCGATTTAAAACGTATCATGTACGGAAACACTATTTACCAAACCTATGTGTTTGTTGTGAACGGGCGTAATTGGTAGCCCAGCCTTGAGCTGGGCTACCTTTGTAACGATTTTAAAATATTAACGTGCAGAGTTAGGGAGGCGATTATTGTACAGAATGTTCGACATATTTGTTGAAGCTGGTTAAATTGTACGTTGATAGTGATTGTTACATTAACAACATGTTTGTTTTATATGCTTACACCACTTACGAGGAAATACAATGCATAAAACTTGCATTTGTATACTATTTTAATTTCCCCCAGATGCGAATTACTAACCGCTTAATCATGTGACCGGATCGGTCCATAGAAATACCGAAACACTCGAAGAACTATAACACAAGAAATTGCTAATGGACAGACAGACAGACGGACAACCAGGGCCATAACATAATACAACCCTTCGGGCGTATAATAACAAGAGCTTCGCAGAGCGGCACATATACGCCCGAGAGGGGCTTGTCAGTAAAATTGGGCATTTTTTCAATTCAAGGGCAGATAATTCAAACATGAAAAGTTTTCAAATGGTAAGAAAAATTGGGTCAATGACGTCAAGAATATTTTTGATAGCTTTGGTTTTTCAGAAGTTTTCAATAATCCAAATTCATTTGAAGCATCGTCCATTATACCTCTTTTAAAAGACCGTATGTTAGACTGTTTTAAGCAGGAATGGCATGAAAAGATTGCAAATAGTAACCCTTTAGTATTATACAAACATAGTAAAACCACATTCGCGTTTGAAACATATTTGGATAAATTACCGGTATTGCTTCGATCTTATCTTTGTAAAATTAGAATTTCAGCACATTCTTTGCATATTCAGTCTGGCAGATACGCTAGAAATAGAACACCGAGAAACGAAAGACTTTGTCAAATTTGTAATAATGGTGATGTTGAAGACGAATATCATTTTTCACTCGTTTGTTCTAAGTATACACATTTGCGTAAAAAGTTTATCAACAAAAAATACTGGGATAAACCAAGTATGTTTAAATTTATTAACTTATTATCAAACTCGGACTATACCGTTATTTCACAGTTTAGCAATTACCTCAAAATGGCATTTTCTATACGATTTGAAACTCAGTACACTTAAATGCGTAGGCCTGTGCGATGGTGCCACATGTCTATATAGTTCTATATAGGCATGTGACAACATGGCACTAGGGCTACGTAGTAAAAAATGTATTATTGTATAATGTTGTTTTGTAACCAATTTGTGAATATATGTCATCCTCTGAAAAAAATGCTACGCTTTGAAACCATTAACATCCAATACATGTACTTGATTTCTAATAATGTCTATCTGAGCCACCAACTGTAACCAGTATGGGCGAGAGTGTGAGAAAGAAGAGGGATGAAAGGAGGGAAAGAGAGCGTGAGAGTGATATGGTTTGAATGAGACCGACCTTGTGATTACATTATGTATTGAATTTGTATGTGACTATGTACTATGTACTCGTCTAATAAAATGTTTGTTCTGTTCTGTTCACTATAACAATCATGTTAACTATTGTTGTTTATGCTTAATAACAGCAAGAAGAGAATTTTGTATGAAGTGTTGAATAAATAACGGTAATACATGTATATATTCGCTATGAACTGATTCATTCTAAAATCGATACTGTAAATGTGTTTTGGTATTTGCTAATTGTGTTTCGTTATTTCTATGGACCAACTCAGGGGCGATAACCAATCTAATCAGGTAAATACTATTACATTTTAATTTTGTTTTGATATCATATGATACAAGTACCGCTGTGGTCTAATGGATAGAGTGCTAGGCTTACCAAAGCTTGAACACTTTCGTTCCATAGGTTCGAGACCCACTCACGCCAGATTCTTTTTTTCCCTTTTTTGTATATTTTTAAATCAATAAGAAAGTTTTCATGCATTTTTCAAATACGCTTTACTTTTTATTGGCAGCCGAGCCATGAGCTATGAGGTATGCCCGTGTAGAGTTTGTTAGGCGACCATTGTACAAAATGTTCGACCTATTTGTTGAAAATGATTGAAATGTATGTCGGTAAGGATTATTAAATTAAAAGCATATTTTTTTGACATGTTAAGACATTCACGAGGAAATATACTGCATAAAATATGAATTAGTTCATTGTTTCATATCCTTCAATTTCGATAGGGACAAATCCAAATTGTGTAAATAGTTTAAACTTTTATAAGCTTTATCATAATGTAAAAGCTTGAGTGGTACAGTGGTTACGACACCGGACTAAGAGTTCATCATAACTTATATGTCATGAGTTCAAATCTCGCTAACGCTTTTTTTTTTTTCATATTTTTTTCACATAATTATTTTTTTTTCATTTGTTTTAGTTCAGCTGCTGAACATGAGCAATTCACTGAGCATTCAAAACATGATTGTTTCTGTAAACTTTAATTTTGTATTTTATCGAACGCTATGGTATGATTATTTTATACTCATGTCAGTGAATGTAAGCCCTTTAACATTTTTCTAAACAAGCTTTGGATTTTAAGCTTCATAAAGGAAAAGGCTTGGACAACATAGAGGCGAAAGAAAAAAATGCTGGTAACCAGGGGCCCGTATTATCAACGATCTTACGACCACGATTTTGTGTAAACTGTGTAACAAAACATCTGCTTGTACGAGAAATCAGATTGGGCCGATCAGGTTTGCTGTTTCAAGTAATTACGCAAAAACAAATCGTACAATCGTTGATAATACGGACCCCTGCATTTTTTCTGTTTGCCAAAATATTACCATGGTATGTTGAACATCTTTATCAATTCAAATTAACTTAACTTTTGCTATTTGGGAAATGATTATATCAGTTTAAACCAGAATGCTTCAAAGGGTCACGCGACAAGATAAAACGCGGAATGACGCCTTTGCAGTCGCGGTAGCGACATGGAAATTGCTTTTGGTCGAGCTTGAAATTCTTTTTTTTTTTTTTTTTTTTTTTGAAAATATTTGCTGCATTTACAAGTATTTGATATCGACGTTAGATAAATGTGAATTCATATTACGACCACCAAGTTATTGTAATAACAATCTCCATTTCGGCGCCATCAGCTCCATTTCTCCGATATTGCTAAATAAGTCTCATTGTGAACTTTAAGGAAAAATGACTCGATTTACCATATGGTTGACATTATTAGCAAGCAAATAGTCAAACATGGATCCTCATCGCCTAGTGCATACATACCGTCTGATCAACACCCATGATTGGCTCTCAAAGCTTCTTCACAATATGTAGTAGATTCAAACTGACAGAATGTCGTTTAGTATTTTTTTCATGTTTTAAAATCATTTGCCACGCCAATTTGTTTTGTTACCGGGTACATCAAGAATAAAACTGATGTAAAATATAAAGATATAAAATATATAGCAGACAAGGTATAAAAAGCAGTTTTTATGGATGACCTATACTTATTTACTTCGTCTTGCTCAAGCTATGGTGACAGAATGTACCATGTCCAAAACAAGATAGATATCGTCTTGACACCCCTGATAAGTAAAATAAGGGATATAATAATAGTCAGAAAATATGTGGGATCTGAGAAATCCAGATATATTCAGAAATGTTTTATTTTCTACTAATATTTGTGTACTATGACATACACTTTTGACATGGATTGTTTTTGTCGTGTACATTGAAATTGAAACTGTCGGATTCTTGTCACTTGCTAAATGATTTAGTCCACAAATTTAGTCAAACAAACAAACAAACATTATTACCACTGTCAATTTGATCTGAACCTATCAAAGTCTCAACGTTTGTAATAACATACTGGTACGCCAAATCGAATGCATAAATCAAGGCCATATCTCAAGACTAAACATTGGTATCACAGAAACTTAATTTTAAAGATTTCTTTTACCCATTCTAGACACATAGTTCTTATTCGATCTGACCTAAAAATCGGTAATTAGTGCCTGTTCCCATCGTTTTCAACTAGACACCATGCAGAAACTTTTTTGAATTATTGCTGGCCAAACGATTCTGGGCTACTTTGGATGCTTTGCATCAAAAATTTGTCTTGTTTGCAGTTTGTAATGAACGGGCGTAATTTGCAAGGAAGATATGACACACAACAGATAACCGATGTAAAATTCCACCGTCTCAAATGTTTTAGACGACGACCGAATAATTCCGACGTCGCACGAATCTCATTAGGGGTGGTCTACTTTAACCTTGAGCTGCAGTTCTGACATAATGTCGAGAATGCATGACTTGCACCATATTATCAGAAATGTGACCCGTCACGCTAAAAGGGACCTTATCGGATGTGTGAAAAATATCGACCCTAGTCAGTCTGCGCAGTCCGCGCATCCAGACTAGGGCCGATACTTTTCACTCTTATATAATTGTCTGAATCTGTATTGTTTTCCCTATCTTACTATATGTTCATTTTTCACATGCGGTATCTGGTTGGCCTGTGGTGAGTTTGACAAGTTTGTCAGAATTTGGATTTTTGGAGTTCGGATAAGGTCCCTTTTAGCGTGACGGGTCACAAATGTATTCTTTCTTCTTGGGAGTCAAAACTAGATTACAATAATTATCATTTTTTCTTGACACAGCTATGATTAACTGGTGAATAATTGTTTCTTCCCCCAGGCGAAATCAAGCTACGGAAAAGATCACAGTATTCTATAAATGATTCCCTCCAACATTTTCCCATTGACATTATTTTAATTGCATAAAGTACGTTTTTTTTTTTTGTTTTTTGTTTGTAAAAAGTTAAGTTTAATCAGAGCAACAGGATCAGAGGGAGCAAAGGTATTCTAACTTTGTATTTTAAATCCAAACCCAATTATGTTGGCACTCATTGGAACCATCTCGATGAGTAACCATGTGCAGCAAAATGTTTGATGGAATACTGATTAATTTTTGCTAGTAGTAACGTCTTTATCCCCTTCTTTCCGTAGCTCTGCTAAAATTAAAGCATTGTTTTGTTATACCCAAAAGTTGAACGTCTTATTCTTTCTTTTGCTCTAATCAATCATATCTGAATTAAAATTACCCATTCTTGTCACCAATTTATGGATCAGCTATCATTTATCTATAGTTCAATTGAATTTTCAGTGATTCGGTGACGTACGATGTGACAGTCATTCTATGCATTTTTTATCATTGCAAAGACATCTGCTTAGTGTGTTCTCTGTTTTCTCTTTTCAAAACGACAACCCTTTTTAACTGGTCGACTTTTAAAGGTGTATTGGACAACAAATGGAATTTTACAAAGGGCTATATAGCATGAACAAAACAGTGAGAGAAAATGATATAAGCGTTTTCGTCTCTTTACTGACTAGACCTAGACTATGCATTAGAAAATGCAAACAGTTTAAAAATACCGTCGCTTTTTAACCTCGCAACAGCGGTTTAGACTGCAGGTTAGATGGCTTATCACGGTGGGGATTGTGCATGATGGGATGGATAACGACTACCGACAATAGGGAACGACTTTATCAAGTAAACCGTGACGTAATTTCGGACAAATAAAAAATCAAACCGTAGTTACGAGATGTTATAACAACACCGACGGTTTATCAAAACATAACGGTAAACTCAGTCTATTTTTTGCACAAAATTTGATGTCAACTCGCCTCGCTTCAGGTAAGACATTTTGCAATAACTCTGTTATTTCTGTATCAATTTTCAAGCGGTTTGCTGCATGTACCCCGCCTTATCGAGCTCTTTCATCGGATGTATGACATATTAGATAACTCATGATACTGTTTCCGAAATATTGTCCCAACCGACCAGAAAGCGAAATGGTAACGACTACGGCCAAATTAACCACGCTTCAGGTAAGAATTTGTTCAATAACTTTCTTATTTCTGCGTCAATTTTCATGCGGTTTGTTGAATGTACTATGTCTTACTGAGCCCTTTTCTCAGATGTATTATTTATCTGGAACTTCCCTGTACTTTTCTCAAAAACCGATCCCAACCGACTAGAAAAAGGGCCTGAATTTTTTGTCGTTTTTCTGGTCGGTTGGGATCAATTTTTGGACAAAGTACAAAGATTCTACAAACAAGTCATATATCCGAGGAAAGAGCTCACTAATGCGGGGTACATGCAACAAACCGCTTGAAAATTGGAGCAGAAATAAGAAAATTATTGCACAATTTCTTACCTGAAGCGAGGCAAATTTTGTCCGTATACTCCATATTCGTTATCCATCCCAGCATGCACAATCCCCACCGTGTGTCCAGCGACAATAGACGAAACGAAATTCACGACAGTATCTTTTGACCTTTCAGGACCGTGAACGTGTTGGTACTTAAGATAACGATTTAGTTAAGCTTCTGGAAATAGTTAACATCGTCGCTTTTCAAAATTTTTCAAAATGATTTAAGCTGCAGTTTCGATAATTTCATTGAAAAGCAGCGATATGTAATTTGTTCTAATTGGTGTCTATTTTCTGAATGAACAGCAGGCTTATTTCCTGATAAGTTTTCGCATGCTGTCATAAAATTGATACCTGTCCAAATTGCCTGCGGATAATTGCTTCACCTTGGTGCACAGCAAATCATTAACAGGTGAATGCATGGTTGGAATATCCATCAAGTTGCATATTTGATGTACTTGCATAAACATCAAGAAAATATAAGTTATATGAAATAATCCCGAGATGACGACGTCGTCCGAGAAATGCCGATGTCATGTGAATCTCGAAATCGCAACATTACGAGCAGAAAAGGGTACATGATTATATTTTATTACGTACCCAGAGATATCATGGAATTTCTCAGTTAAATAAATTTTACCATTTTCACTCCAGTGGAAATTTTACTCTAGATAGCCGGGACTATTTCCAGATGTAGTGGACAACCAGGCTATGCTGTGTCTTAGCATTTAGTGCAGATTTTACTCAATGTGGCATCATAAGAAAATACAGATATGAGAAAAATAAAAAAACTAATGAACAAAACAGCACAAATGAATCATGCGTGCATAAACCAACCAATTAAAACTCGTTAACTATCAGAAATCCATGACAAACCACCTGCAAGAAAGACCAAAATTATCACGATTGGTCAAAGCATGCCAAATCCGATCATCCTGTATGTCTAACACCCACTGGTGTTGAACTCGGCCAAAGCGAGGTACGTTTTGTGCTACAACAAGGTATAGATATTTTGCGTTTGAATGTGAGTGTAAAGATTTTTAACTCTAATTGCAATGAATTTGGTCTAAAAATAGACCGGGTTCACCGTTATGTTTTTGGCAAACCGTCGGTGTTGTTATAAAATCTCGTAACTACGGCTTTATCTAACGGACGGACCGACGGATTACATTGTTCGCGAAAAAACGTCCCTCGCTTTGGCCGAGTTCACCAACAGTGACACCTCCCAAATTTATATTTTTCGCCAAAAACTGTCAGGATCTGTGAGTCACCGTAGCAAGCTGGTTGATGTTGTTGTTGTTGTTGTTGTTGTTGGTGGTGGTGGTGGTGGTGGTGGTGGTGGTGGTGGTTTATTTAGACAGGAGTCCTTGCGGACTCGTCTTTTCAACCGCATCGCACCCCATTCTCGTGAAATAACTCTCCTGTCACATTTATTCAGTTAGTTGATCTACGTATTACACCAGAATATTAGTATATCAGTTTGATATCAGTTTGGCGCTTTGTGCAACGTAACCTCTGAAAGCATTCCGTGCTAAATCTTTCTCTAATTCTAAACTGCACAACAAGCCATCTGATTTAACGTTTTATAATTTCTTTCTTACGTATTTTCTAGAATGGACGAAAATTATGAAAGATGTCGGTTAATACCATCCCTGGCTCTAGTTCGTTTTCTTACAGTTGGAACCGTTGGGCAAGAAGTAACGATTGCAAATTGTGAATCTTTATATGAAAACGGTTCCTGAATCCATGTTGGTTTTAAAGGGACATTTCATTCCAATTTCATTTTTTAAAGTATGTCTTGATGCCAAGATTGGTTATTCTAATGAGTATAAATATTATTAGTTTTTTGAAGTTGTTGTCAATAAGCAAGAAACACGCATTTAAAGTTGAGACATAATCGATAAATTGCATATAAATCCGAACTGTTGTCCACAACAATTTGTTCAATTTTAACACAAAAATATAAATTTATCGTAAACGGCGCAATATTTTGGCTTGAAATTTTCAGAATTTTTATAAGGAAATATGCTCTTTCAGATAAAAATAAAAGTAAAATTTATGACAAAAAATTCTGAAATGTCACTTTAAATTCTACACTGGTCAAAATACCCCCAGCTAATTTATACGTGTATCGGGAAAATGTTTCATTCTTAGGTATAAAAAAACACCAGAAAACTGTCAAATGACGTCTTATATCTAATAAGGAACGGTTCATTTACAAACTATATCCCTATGGGTATAACAAAACAAGGATTCAATTACGTAACATTTCCTCATTAACCTTTCAAAGACATTACCTTATAGACTCCGAAAAAAGGATTCTCAGAAATGTGTCAAAGTTGTGACGTCTAAAATCTAATAAGGAATGGGTTCATTAACCAACCAAGCATATGGGTATAGCAAAACAAGTCTTTAATTCCACTAAACCTTTTTTTGCAATCAATACCTTTTTTAGTAAATGTCATTATAAACTTCCATTAGAGTCAAACGCAAGAAAAATTATGTGATTTTTCATAAATAATGAATCACCAGTGTTATTGCAAGACCTCGTAACTCCAGCTTTAATAAAGCTGGAGTTATGAGGTTTTGCAATAATACCGACGGAATGTTGGCTTGTTTATAAGTTATAAAAGTCCCAGTTATCACCTCATCTCTTTCTAACGTGCTAGTTGTTACTTATGGTGGGTAAGGAAGGGCGCATTGTGAAATTAATAGAATGATGTTGTGGCGAGAACGGTTTAACCAAAGTGAAGTTATCGTCGAACTTATATCAACTTTTGTTTGTGAGTCAAGCAGTTGAAATTCTGGAGAATGCATTTAACTATAGTCCGCTTGGGATATTAAACGTGTAAACAGTTGGAAATGGCTGGCACAACTTGTACTCGATAGTGGCATGTCTCGAAGCAAATGTAATTTTACATGCGTTGGTTCGAATTTTGCTGGCATCAGACACACTTGCAAGATTCATGACAACGTTTGCAAAATTGTAATATAAATTATATAGTTATTACTGGTTTATAACTATTTTAAGTGCTTCTTTAACCTTTCTACTCATACGTTCTTATCGACGACTTGCAGCGTTATGAGTACATCGCTGCCTTTTCAACAAAATCCTTGTAATTGCAGCTTAAAACAAGCTTCGGTTACGAGGTTTTTGTTGAAAAGCGACGGCATACCTTGCACGCGGAGCTCTCGCTGCAAAATATATCTCAAGTGTCTAACATATCTCTGATAAACATTACTTAGCCCTTTTTCATGCGGTAAAAATCATATTCTTTAAATTCCAAAGTGTTACAGTCGGCAAAATGGGTGTTTGTAAAGATCAGATAAATGTACATTATATGTCTGAAAGTATTGAAGAGAAATACTGGTCTTTAATCTTCCTTTGTCTCAATGTTTCCCAGATTGTTTCTGCAAGGGACGTCAGAATCAGATTTTGTTTATGAAAGGGTAAAGTATCACTGAGGGTCCAATTACAAATTACGGCGTAATGTCGTATCTATCGTACCACTTTATTGTTTAATTAGGAAATGTGTGACGAGATAAAGGACTACATGTACTTGTCGTATGATGTTATAGTATCCTCTACAGTGGCGGATCCAGAGGGGGTTCGGGGGTTCGAACGAACCCCCCTTTGTAGCCTGATTATTTCATTTTCATGCAGAAATTCAGTCAAAATTGCATAAAACTAGGAAAACGAACCCCCCTTTTGTATGTCCGAACCCCTCTTTCGAATGTTCGAACCCCCTTTAAAGAAATCCTGGATCCGTCACTGCTCTATCGTGCATTAAGAAATGCAGACCAGGTAGGGCCTACTTCAGGCATTGCATGTACATGCCTCCAGAAGCACATTTTATACTCCCTTTTGTTCACACTCATCATACGTTAGGTTAACGTTCCGCACTCGTTTCTCATACGTGAAAGGTACGCTGATGGTATGCTACTCATAAGTCGGAATACGCAGTGAGTTCGCTACTCATACGTCGACGGTACGCTAGTAATTTTGATTTAATAATCGCCGTTTGATCTTAGAAGACATCATACGCTGACAAGTTGTGCGTATAGATAATTTTCCGAAATATACGATACGTTACTCATACGCTGGCTCTATACGCTGTAGTGTGACTGCACTGTAAAGTATGACGCACGGAAAGGGTATAAAGACGAAAATAGAGGTGTAGCTATATTTATAGGTACACCTCCATTTAAATACTAGTATAGCGGACGAGAATTCACCTGGCAGAGCATTACATTCGATTAGCATGGTCTGCTCTGCCAGGTCGATTATCGTCCGCTATACACCAATAAATTTGTAGGTACGCCACTATCTAAATACAGGTGTACCTACAAATTTATAGGTTCGCATCTAAAATTGTAGTTACGCTTCTAAATTTATAGGTACACCTCTATTTGAATACTAGCGCAGTTGATTTACAGGTTCGCTTATAATTTTTGAAGTAGCCAATCAGAGCGCTCGTCTTATCCAACCAAAATTCAATCCAGAATGAATAACAACAAATATAGTGCGATGAAAATGAGATGTATAAAAAACAGATTCTGATTGGTCATTCGAAAATAGGTCAAGGGTTCAACAAGAGCCGTCATAGACAGATTATGCTCCCCGAATAAGTGTTTGTCACACACCAAAAAAAACTATCATACATTAAGCCCCCTTTTTCCATGACGGATTTTTTGTAAACACATTATTTATAAATTATAGAATATAGTCTTGAACATCTCATTCATCACACAAGTACAAACTTTCATTAAATTCTGCCCATTAGGTGAAGAGAAATTAGAGAAATTTTTTTTTACATTAAGGCCCTTTTTTTCATGACGCACCCTCAAATTAAGAAACGGAGAAAAGGGTCTCTAGGGTTTTTACCTCAGGAGTTCACGTGTTTCATTGAATTTGGTCCACGGGTGGCCGAGATCTGGCTGTGGACGGACGGACGGACGGACGGAAGGACAGCGTAGCGACTATATGTATGCTTCCCCGATTTTTTTAGGGCAGCATAAAAATAGATTTAGTGGTGTACCTATGATAAAGAGGTATACCTATATTTGTAGGTGCACCAGTATTAAGATAGAAGCGTACCTACAATTTTAGAGATGTACTTATAAATTTATAAGTAAACCTGTATTTAGATAGTGGTGTACCTACAAATTTATAGATGTACCTATAGATTTATGGCTTCACTTCTATTTTCGATTTTAGACCATTTGCGTAAGTCATTATAGAGTGTTTAGTAGTGATGATGTATTGTTGGCGCAAGATCGTATGGCACATGTTTACATTTTGTTCAATGTAAACAGTACGGATTAAAACGTGATGAATTCTATCACTCTACTATATTTTATACAGAAATGTATGTTTAAAGGGGGTGTCTCACGAATAGGAAAAATAACATGGGAGTCTGCCCACGCTCGGAATTTAATGAAATTTGGCGTGAAATTAGTACACTAGATAACGGTTCATATTCATGAAATGTTTCAAATCGCACATTCCAGAAAACAATTTTCTCGGAATTTTAAGTTTTCACCGTGAAAAAAGAGGGTACCCTGATTAAAACAGTGTGCAAGCGTTCTGGTTGCTAGTTTCATCGCGTAATTTATTCTAAAAATAATGCCCAGTAGTCCGTGAACCTGTATGAAACAAAATTATATATAATTATGTACAAAAACATGTTTTATATCAACTGATGTAAGGGGGTAATCCAAAAATTCATTGTTTTTAAATATTTAAGCAAATTCTGTTCAAAAAATTTCTTTGTTCCAGTTTTTGTCAAGATTTGAAAATTATGTAAAAGTTGCGCACAAATATACTGATGATTATCGTGAAATATCGAGATAAAGTAAAACCGGTAAAATGTTGCTCTTGGAATTTCCTCCTGAACAGTGCACATTTCCAAGAATGGACAAAATTAAGAATTTTTAAAAATTCCTTTTTTCAAATGTTTTGTTTACTTTTTTTGTTATTTTAGTTTGCCTGAGGATAAATCAAGATGCAAGGCATTTTTTCGGTTATTTTCTGTCATCTGTCCGTGTGTCTGTCTGTCTGTTGGCATTTTCTCAAAAAAAATCTCCCAATCTAATATGTAAATCTTTTTGAAACTTGATAAAAACTATCCTTGGGTTAAAGGAGTACAACTCTGTGAAATATAATTTCTTTTTGTCATAAACTTTTGTTGCTGTGGCAGCATAAAAGGGGAAACATTTCATATAATAAAAATAAGCTCTTTTTGTAAAGCTTTACACAGCCATGAGGTTTTAAATTTTGTATGTAAGTTTGCTACGGGGTAGACTTCAAAGTTGGTTACAATATTTTTGTCCAGGGTCACATTAGATCTTGTCCCAGGTGTACCTACTTTACAAAAAAGAGAGGAAAATTTCTATAAAAATCATTTTAAATTATTCAAGTCAGCCGTGAGTCATGAAAGCTAACAGCAAGAGTTATTTATAGATTTTTTGAAACATGAGAAAGTAAATAAGAAAAAGCACCGATTTCTCTGATGGCATTTGACAATCGTGCAAAAGTGAAAATATTGTTGTGATGCATCAGAAACAGATAATTCAGCTCCCATGTGACTATTAAGGGCTATTGATGGCTAAACCACATAATAATCATATGACATCATTGAAATGTGTATAAATTGTGTATCAATACAGGATAAGCTATGGTCAGAAAAATAATTTGAGGAAATAATTGCACCCTGTTTTATCCCAATAGGGCCACGTTTTGAAATAAACAAGCACATTTTAAACTGTGTATTGTAACTGAAAAGATATGATGCTGTAACAGTCTTTTACTGAATCATAGGAGGCCTCCCATATCACGTTAGTTCATTAGGGGCGCTTAGAGCAAAAGTATTTGGTTATGTATTGGTTACCCGGAAGGGCACCTTTTGATGCTTTACCGTACCGGTTCTAAGCGTCTTTTCAATTTCATAACATTTGGCTTGACATTTATTGCATGTCATAGTCTGACTAAAAATGGTGCATAGACAATGTGACCAAATAGTAAAGAAAACATGCAATGTGTATATGTATGCCTATCTTGGCTTCCATACATGTAATTTTGTAAATAAAAGTAATATTTATATTAACTCTGTGTTTTTTCAATGGGTTTTTTTTTGGCATGAATATTGCTGTAGGGTTGCAATGTATGCTACAGTTGATTTTACTGAATATAAAAATGTTTTTAGGAGCACAATCAAATTTTTACTGAATACAAGTTTTGGACCAAAACATAACCTTCATCAATAATATGTATTATATGACATTGTTACCGGTTTTGGATTTCTATATAATTTAGCTCAAAGTAAGAGGAAATATGTAGCATGTTTTTGTGATGATATGGAATCTTGACAAAGACTCCAACATACTTAACTTTGGAATTCAATTTTACTCTTTTCCAAAATTTTGCTGAAAAATATGCATTTTTTTCATGATTAATTCAATAAAAAACATTCATTATAATTTCCTCAAATACCTTTTCTGGTATGAATATAATGCCTTATGTGTCTCGGATCAAATTCAATTGACAGATCTTGAAAATACACAAAACTAAAGTTTTGGGACACATGAAAAAGGGGCCATGTTTCATGTCATAGTGGGAATAAGTCAAGGTGTCTTTTTGGTATCCAGTTGGGATTATCTAAAAAACTAAATGCATTTTAATAGCTTGTTTATGGTCCTTTATCACCATGCAGAATTAAAAGAAAATTCATGCGTGGGCAGATTTGAGACACCCCCTTTGAACAAAATGTAAACATATGCCATACGATCTTGAGCAAACAATAGATCCGCGTACATGTTGCAGTGTTTAACCCTCCCCCAAATGAAGACCTGGTATAGCGGACGAGAATTGACCTGGCAGAGCATTCCATTCGATTAGCATGGGCTGCTCTGCCAGGTCATTTATCGTGAGGTATACTGACATTCATTTAATTAGGGCATCGGGAAAACTTTGGAGTAAAAGAGGAAATTGCTAGTTGCTGGTATTTTATCCGTTTGTCTCAATATTATGGTCAAATGCTGTCTGTATAAACATCCGTTTGCCATGGGAAACATCTTTGAAATCGGCGTAAATTAAATTTTGTCGGTTAGAGAATACATGATTTGATAATTTGACATGGTTAATAGTGCTTTTAAAGATATTCATCGCTACAAAACGGTGCGCTTAGCAATTCAATAATTCAGACATTTGTTAGAATGACAACGACGTTCATTTAATTATGGATTTAAATGTAACGCTTACGATGGATTTAAATGTAACAGTTACAATGGATTTAAATGTTACTTTGAATAATTCCATAATACCTGATAATGGAACATGTTTGAATTGTACCTTGGACGACAATTCTACAGCTGGAGTTCCTATGAAATTAAAGCCAGGCGCTCGTGTGAGTATAATCATATATGAGCCAGAATCTGGAAAAATGCCCAAAGAGCATTTGGGATTTTCATTTTCTAAGATCAGACTTTGCTAAAGTGCAGGCTGATCAGGACACATGACGCTTTCTAATAGTTGCTACAATTCATGGAAAAGCTTTTAGAGAACAGCACGGGTCCTGCGTATGCACATTCTGGTCTAAATCCATGTCGTTCTTTAAGGCAGTATACCCGTAATGAGGCCATTTTGAGATTCATAAAACATCGGATTTATTTCTAGGGTCGTCGTAACGTATCCGAACTTATTCGGGCGCGGTCGTTAATTTCCACCGCCGAATGGTTTCACGTCGCAGAAATAATTCCGAAGTCGCACGAATCTTATTAGGGGTATACCACGGTACCTTAACAGTTTTTCCATGTCCTCCAGCAATTGTTAGAGAAGAGAACGGGTACTGATCAGACTACGCCTTTGTACAATTTTATCAGAGTTGTTGCTGGTCTCTAAAGGATATAACCGTCATTAGTCATTAGTCCAGATCCTGGCTCAATTCCCTTCTTAAGGTTATTCAGACTTAATGTAGACTTTTCCAAATGCTGCGGAACACTTCCAATGTGAACATAAATAAGACGTTTTCAGAGCGAGATTTCTTTAAAAGAATATGCCCCTTACTTCATACAAATGACGTCATCATAACATCATTTGTATGATGTACGAAGCATTCGGAACACCCTATTCAGAATATAGGTCTTCATAACGCTTTGTCTAAAACACTCTAATTGAGAAATCTTAAAGATCTCGATCTAAACAACGCGTTTAGCGCGCTATGCAAAGGCTCAATAAAGAAACGAACCCCATTTATACAAAACTGAAGCGCAAACCCAGTGTGTTTCCCGTTACATATTACAACAGCCATCTTTCAACAAGCTGTTGCGTGCATATTTAAATACAAACGTAACTTTGGTATAGAACATAAAAATTTGTACGGGCGATTTTTCTTCGTCAGCAAAGTCCGTTAATTGAGTGTCTTAAGAAATCATTGCCGAAGATGGGTCATTGTAATGCAGATGTGCGGTAATGCAGCAATCGGGCTCGTAAAATTGCCACTAATAAACTGCAGTTATTGTTCTGGCCATTTGTTTCCTACTATCATGTAACGGTTATGCATGGTGAAGTGTCCGTGGTCAACCATAACTGCCGCGAAATCGTTTTTAGGTGTATGCATATTTTGTCATTCTGTCACGACAACGTAATTTTACGTATGCGTCTTTAAGTCTTTAATTTGTCATCAACTTTAATGATTATCATGGTACTTTGATATAATTTGATAAGGACACAAACTGCTGAATAAAACTTGGGTGTGGGTAATTA